>JAAGNO010022523.1:7613-54026 GCA_033439905.1 Ceryle rudis
ACAATAAAAAAAAACGCAAACAACTTCAGAGAAGTTGTAGAAAACAACATTAAAAGGAAACTTAGGAGGCTGTCTGATATATTTCTATGCCTGAACACCCATGTCACCCAATGAAAGATTCTAGTCCAAGACTTTTGAAATTTATTCTCAGGACTCTATGCTTCTTTAATGATATGTAAGAAACAGGTATTTGGAGGCAAGATGATGAAAGAAAGGAGGGTCAGACCTGTAAAGGGGAAACTACAGTTAATGAGAGCAAGGCTGGACAGAATCCTGCAGAATGAAAACAAGCAGTTTAAAAAAAAAGGAAGGAGAAGTACACCCCCCCCCCAACACCCCTCCATACACATGCATATAAGCAGACAAAAATGTCTTTTCCTCCTAATGATTCCTTCAGATGAAAGGAACAAAGAAGTATAAAATAAAATTATAAAGCTAAGACACCAGCCGAGAAAACCTATGGAAATGTAATTACCACTTCTATAGATTTTTTTTTTCTACAGTGTCAGTCCATGAGCAAGTCTGTCCACAGTTCTGTATTTTTTTGATTTGTCTAGACAAGTAAAAGCACGTGCAATGACTGGTTCAGAGCCTTGCACATACTGAGCAGCATGCTGAAGCTGCCTCTTGCAATGAGAAGGGCAAAGTTAAAACTTTCTTTCCCTTCCTTAGAACACCATCTTCTTTCTATTCCAGCTGTTGACTTTCAATAAAACTTACAATTCATAGGTTTTGGACATCCTACTCCACTGACATTCAGATGAAATTGGTTAATAGATACAACCAAAGTATTGCTGTCAAGAGCACGGATAGCAGCATGAGAAAGAAAAGGATAACAGCCATAGGACACATTTACACAGGAAACCAGGGTTACACACATAAAACACCCTTGAAGAAGAAAAATACACACAATCTGTTCTTCAGCCAATACTATCAAGAAAGGCAGTCTGGCATTGTAAAAGCTTTTTTCTGAACTGGAGGAGGAAAACTTTCTGTAGGGTTTATTCCTGCTCACATTAGAGTAGGTGAAAAGCTGTCATCAATCTCACCTGACCAGCAGCTCTAATTCCAGGTGGCTCAAACAGAAAGCGAATAGAAATGTATTTCTTTAATCTTTAAGTTATTCTCCTTAGAATAGACTTTAGAATTCATATCTGAAACATCACTGCCCTATCCATAGCTTTAACAAAAAAAAAAATCTAGATGGTTGCAATAATATTAATCTACAATGAACATGAAGATAATTGATTTAAACATCAAGTTTACATATGTGCTCACAAATCTTGTTGCTTCAGTTCTCAGACTGAGACATTATATAATGAGAAAATGTAAATTCATTTATCCAATAAGCACAGCAAAACTACTGTGTATTAGATCTGTAGATCACATGTACAGTATATTAAATTCACTTAGTAGGTAGATAATTATGTTTCCACCTAAAAGACATTACAAATAATAAATAATTAAATATATGTATGACTTGACAAATAACGTGCCAGGAGTATGCAGATAATTCATATTTAATTCAGTACTTGCTTCACTGCTAGCAAATAATGTATAGACCATTACATGTTCTTCAGCATGATACATTTACTTTATTAAAATTTCCCAAATACATAGATATCTGAACTTTTCAATTAGTTTCACCCTAAGGCACTCAAAGCAAGTAATGCATATTACCAGGTACACTCTTGAAAATAAATTTAGCTTATCTCATTTCCTTTCTCATTGCAGTCGTTATCCTGAGGAATAATCAAAATGTCACTGCTGTAAGAGAAATCAAGTTAGTAGAAGCTCTCTCATCATGTATCCTTTTCTGGACAAGGGATAGGTTTGAAGGTCAGTTCATTGTTCTCCATCAGTACAAAATCATATCTGCACAGCTGCAGCCTACAAAAGTTGAAAAAGAAAAAAAATTGTGCACAACAGAAAAAGTTAACATTAATAGAAAAATATTTCAGTCTTTGAATTATTAAACCTCCAGTATTTACCACTTCACAAAGACAGTACTCAGAACAAGGTCAGGCTTGATGGGCTCTGAGCAACCTGCCCTAGGGAGAGATGTCCCTACTTGTGTAGGGAGGTTGGACCAGATGACCTCTAGAGGTCCCTTCCAGCCTAAAACATTCTATGATCCTATGATTCTATGACAAGAAGAAATCTCTTCTTGTCTAAGTTTACACCCTATTTTATGCATCGCTAGAGTAGTTTCGCCAGACTGTGAACAACCAGGACATCAGTTGGGTGGTGCCTAGTGGCATGAATGAGCAGTGTATCACATTAGTCTGAAATATGAAGATGCAAGGTTTCATCCATTAAACCAATTAATCTGCATTCAAAATAATTCTTGAGAACAGTGGTCCAAGAACAGCCCAATTCCTGTTAACACTGGGCCTGAATAATTTATTTCGAGTTCCCTAGAAATGAAAGTTACTTTGCTTTCTATTCCACAGAGGAAAGTAGAAAACCACATTGTAATATCTTCTCTTTCAGTTGCAATGACAGCATGCGTAAGAAAGTTTTGTGCAAGAGAGTTGTTTGTCATCTGAACACCTAGAAAACTCAAAACTGTGTAATACTATGTGAACACATACAGAGGTCACAAAGGAAGTCACACACACACAGAGTCTTACATTTTGAGGTCAACATAGATGCTCTGACTTTTAGGGCAGAGGCAGGTCATAGCTCTGTCCTTCATGCACTACTATAGGTAAGATGGTGAGAATTGGTTTAACAGGCAAATGACTATCATACCCTCTGATGGCACCTCTAAGGACATACAAGATATGGTGCTTATTTTATTTAAAATTATCATCTATATTGCTCTGAACTCACAGACGTGGCTATACAACACAATCTCTGACCAGGATGTAGCATACAGTGAAACAGCTAAAGGACAAAGACTGAGAAAGAACATCCCACGAGGCACTTCCATTGTGCCTGTTGATGTGAGATTTCAACCAGTAAAGGCTCCACCTGTCTGTATGTGAAAGGAGTGATGGATTTCTGTATAAGACTTTGAGACCTTTTAAGGTCCCCACAAAGCTATGACAGTAGATTTAATGACTGAGAAGATCAAGACAAATTCCGGTATTCCATATAACACAAAGTATAGAATTTCATCCAGTACTTAACAATTTTTTATTTTTTTTTTTAATTTTTAATTTAGTGACTTACTATTATATTGGTTTTGTAGAGGAAGAAAAAGAGACCTAAAAGCATATAAACTGTCAGCATTTTCAAAGTCCTTATAAAAGACTGTGAAAGAGTTCACAGGACAAATTTCTAACCAGAACAATGTAAGATTATTATATGCATCCCTTTCCCGAGTTGACTTTCTATATCTCATGTAACAACACAATGCTGTATATTAGCAAATTTGCAACACAACGGCACAATGTGTTAGCATAGACAGTTCTCCAACAGCATTTGTCACTTGGGAAGGGCTCTGTCTAACCACAGGTGATATGATACTTACAGCAACCATAATGTTGAATACTGTGAATAAAAATATATATTTTCCAACATATTCTATTTCATTTGAAGTGTAACCCATCTAAACTTGTGATTATTGTGTACCAGGCATGCCTTACAGGGGAGTAGCCCTGAGCAAAGAGCAGGTTCTTCAGTTCACCAACAAGGAGCAAAAGACAATTTTTTTTGTTAGGTGAAGCTTTGATAATCACTCGCCCCATGTGGCTACTCTGCTGTCTACTAAAAAGCAAGGGCATGCCATACTCTTGTTCAGTAGAGGTATTAATAAGGTTGGTTTTTTCATTACTCCTGTTCTTGGTTTGGCTAAGAAAAAGAGGTGGCTGAACTAAGTATCTCCAAGACATTCACCTTCCCCATCAGCTGAGTTTGAATTGACTGACAGGTTCAAAAGATTTTGGGAGGATTGACACCCGGACACACACAAATTAGGAAAGACTTCTGGCTTTATGGGTGAGCAGGAATGATTTATCTCAGAGACCAGAAGAAGAGTCTGGAAATTATATGTACCTTTTAGCACTCCCACATTCACACACCATCTGTGTGAATAATGGACCAGCTCAATAGACAGGTGTCAGTGATATACCCCAAACTCCCAAAGTCTGCTTTTAACCCAGATCTGGGAAAACCAAGATTCCTACTTTCTTTTATTCCTGCACCTGTGTCCTGTTTTTTACCTACTACTTTGTTATATGGATATTTTAAATATTTTCAATGTAGTTTCTAGCTGATTATCCTGTATTCAAGTAACTGTTGTAAATATATGTAGCTAAATCAGGTAAATATACAATAAGCAATTATGTAATTTTACCAACCAATAGTGTTGTAACATCTGCATTTAAATTAGCATCACATGCTGATTCAATACACTATTTTCCATTGCTTTCTAAAAGCATCTAACATGCCTATATGACTGCCATCTGATGAGACTATGTACAAAGGACTTTAGTGGATCCTATATTAAAGCATTTTTAAAAATAGTGAGTCAGAGTTACAGGAATGAAAACTCAAAAGCAATAAGGGCTCTTCACTGAAGATCTTCCTTATTTGCTAGGTCAACATCTGAAAAAGTCTTGAATGCTGACAGGCTTGCATGAAATGTACCTTAGGATTTATCACCATTGGGCTGAGAAAAAAACCTTCAATATGATTTAGAGCTTTAACTATCTCTCGTCACCAAGTGCTTTGAAATAAGATCTTGCCAGTTCACCTGAGGGTTGAGACTTAAGGCCTTCAACAAGTTAATAAAGTCTAATATATATGTACTCTGGGTTGTTATTTTGATTATTGATTGTTTTGTTTCTTCTGCAGTCTCTCCTAGCCATCTTCTCCTCTTTCCCATTAAATATGAAATAGTGGATTTATTTAACAAGGTTTCATAATTTTTACAAAGTATCATAACCATTTCCTACTAGACTACTACCATGTACTGAATCAGAAAGCCTTAAATATTATTTCTCAAGTTAACATAATATACTGACTTAAGACTTACACTGTAATTTTATTCCCATTCATTACTTATTTGATAACCATTATTTTTTTTTAAATTCTGCATCATTGAATCTACCATTCATATGAAGAAAATAAACATGATATCTCTAAAATAAAGTACTCTTGTTACTCCTGAATGTTTCTTACCTATTCCTTGTCATATGTTATTTTCACAAGATGCAAATGTAAAATTTAATTGCATTATTGTACAATTAACTCTGGAGAGCTAAAAAATTAACAAATGGCAATGCTACTGAAGTATTTTAAACCAGAAATAATTAATAAAAGCTTAGTAATGACATTTAGTTATCAGAAAAAACAGATTATTTCATTTTAAGTGTAGGCAAGCATAGACTGTAGTTTGGTCTTGGAAGGTCTTTACCTTCAGCAACAAGACCAAAAACCTATTCCAGTCACAGAAGCAGCTCGAGTGCTCCATTTCATATTTGAGTGTGAAAAGCTGTGTATGGACACATGATTAAGATCAAAAAACTACTCAATAAAATTTATCTTAACTTACATTTAGTTACAATGCATCTTAACCATGCAGTTCTACGTCAGGCTGGTTTACCTAAGAGGTCCTTGAAAATCCACTGTGACCAGACAGCAGCAGCAGACTGCTGTAACAAGCAGCATGTGTGACATCTACATGTACAAGGATGCTGTACTTTAAATGTTAATGTACAGAGCAGCTCTTCCACATGATTTTTTGATCCTAGGTAGTATGAGAAGGACATCCATGCATTTAGGAATATGTGATTAAAAAATTAATAGAAGGAAATACACATTTCTGATGAAACATCTTTAGCACTTTAGTTGATCCACAACTTTGATACATGACAAACACTTACCTTTCTGGATTATTAAGAGATTTCAGCCTCATCTGGAGAATCCTAAGCTTGTGTTTTGGGCCTATTAAAGTCTTCGTAGAAAAGGTCAAGGAAATTTTTGATATTTTGTCAAGGTCTCGGTAAAATCCAGTTAGTATTTTGACTCTTTTATATTGCTGAAATGTTGATGCTTCACTAAAGAAAAATATTATTTCTAGTCAGGTTTTTGTTAGCTGAGTAATATTCATTATTTCTAAGTATTATTATTAAGATCAGAAATCTTGTAAAAGGCATTGACTTTAAAGTGTTCAAAACAAGGACACCTAGAACTGTATCCAAACCAGTACCATGCAAGGACTTCGGCTAGTTCATAAATGGAGAGAAGTTCATTCCAGTGTGATGAGCATTGCCTTTGACACTGACCCATATCCAGGAAAAGGAGCTGTGGCTAAGTCTTAACAACCTCATGATACTTATTTGACTTACAAGTTAACAAATTAAAAGGTTTAGGAAGCTCAGAAAATTAGTCCTATTAAGTGGTAAAAAAGATCTAGAGACAAAGCACAACATACCTATTCATCACTGATTCTACTGTGTTTCCAGCATAATCTGTGATTTTAATGTTAATGAAACCTCTCCTAATGCTTTTATTCCAGGTAGTAATATCCAGTAAGTAGTTATACACTGCAAAAAGAAATAGGAAATAATATGGATCAGATAATGATCTCAACAGGATACAGTTGTTGTTATTATACCCCTGTCAAAAGCATTCACTGGTTGATGATTGGAATAGTGACTTAACTTTTACGTTACCAACTCAAAGCAGAATAAGAAGGCTACTGACAAAAATCAGCTTCTACCAAATGGCTACTTGGGGTTTTATGTAATCAGTGTATCATTCCCTCCTGTTCTTACATTGGAAAGGATTTTCATCAGAAAGCTACCATCAGAATTAACATGAAGAGTTTGACTTGCCCAAGGAAAAAACCCACAAAATCAAACCCTAACTAGCACCTTCAGGTTTTAGCAAGCAAAGAGAGGATATTTGAGCTATTAGTGTAGCAGCACTATCACGTTACCCACAAAAGTGCTATCTCCGGAAAACAGCTGAGGCACATTGGCAGGAAGACAAGAGGAACAGCATTGGCACAAGCTTTATGTTAGACAAAGTGTAGGTGAGCAGATTAATCAGGTGGAAAAAGCTGAAGAGAGACATTATTCCCATGTCTTGCTTGCCCAGCCTGAGCAGGTACAGGTCCTCCAAGCACCCTACCCTCAGAAAAGTCAACCACCCCAAACCACTGTGTGGATGTTAGAAAAAATGCATGGGGAAGACTGAGGAAGGGGAAAGGGATCGGATTGCTTAACAGCCATAAGATTTCATAAAGGTTTTGTTATGTATGTATTCAGTCACTCACTGCAGAATGGGTCTTGGTCCGAGGTATCAAAATAAGCTTTTGTTGGTGAACTCTGTGGGATTAACAGTTTTTTCCATCTATCTGCATAATAACCTGAAACCCAAAGTTTAAATATTTCAATTCAGACTTTTAGCAAAATCATGACACGCATATAATAACGCAAAGGAAATTCACCCACAGTACAGATTTGGCTCTAATTTTTGTAAATGTTCTCTGAGAAGCTAAATTCATCTGGAAAATGCAGGAATCCCCTGAGTATAATCAAATGTAGTATACAAGCATTTCATTCTTCTACTATTTTAGTATCACTAAAATTGTCATAATGTAATAGTTGGAATCTACTTAGTCTAGAGTACTAACACTAAAAGCAAGTGGTTGGAAACTTCTGCAGAGGTAATAAAAACAAACCCAAAATATAGCCCACACATTTGCAGAGAACAGTTTACATTACGTAAAATTCCTTCCTTTCTTTTTGTGAATAATTAAATTTTTTTAAACCCTTCAATCTATAATTGTGGATATTGCTTAATAAAATGTTAGATACTCTGTAAACCTCCTGCCCTTATGGGTAAAATGTAGAAAGAGCTTTTGTTTTATGCAGTGCTATGTTTATTGGTTTTGGCCTTGATAAAAGTCCTTTTTTTTTTCTAAAACAGATGATCCAATCTCTCTCTCTCTTGATTTCTCTGCCTAGACTGGGCAGCAAGGGCTAGTTCCAGGCTGCAGATCTGTCACTGCAAGGCAGCAAGCAGGAAAGTTTGCAGCAGAAGGATGCTGTTCCTCCTCTTATTTCCCAGATTCAGCTGCCTGCCATTTCTTCACAGGTTTTCTGGTTAATTAAAAAAAAAAAAAAAAAAAAAAATGTGGCAGCTGACCGGTCAAATATTTCTCTACCTCTAGCTGAGGCATTCTGTGTAAGTACATCAGGCATGTCTAAAAAACATGCTGGGGAAGTCCTGGAGTCCTTCTGTCTTACTCTAAGGTCCTGTTATTGTTGGGCTTTATAATAACCAAGCAAACAGTTCTGTCTATCTCTGCTTTTTCTTCAGACTGGAAGGGTATAAATCCTAATATAAGGATTAAAAAAAAAATACTAATTGAAAGTTAACTTCTAATTAAAGATTTTCAAAGGTTCATTCTTAAGAAAAATCCTGCCAACTAGGAAATGCTCACACTATTATAGCTCTTTTCAAACTGTCCCTGCATCCTCTCTAAAAGCAATAAACCCCCAAACAACTAAAACCCTCTCCAAATAAAAGGTGGATTCCAAAAGAAGAGCCAGAGAGGCCATGAAAGTTGCTATAAACATTAGTACTTTTAAATAAAAACCACAGGTACTCTAAGGATGATAACACACTGTGAAAGCCTAAAGTGATGAACTAAGTAGAAGCAGTGTTTCTGTAGAAAGGAAATAGAGTGAATCTATTTCAGACTGGAAAGCATAATAATCAAAAATCAGGAACTTTCAGCACCTGTGTCTAACAGAGGTAACTATAAAGCAGACAAAGCCATACACCTTAAACTACTTTGAACAGCATGCAGCTCTGCCCTTGATCAATCTCTATAGACCTGGAGCAGCCCCAGAATGAGCTAGTCTGGATTTCCCAGAAAATCTCACCCAGCCCAGAGCAGATATTGTAATGCGTACCCAATACTGGGCAGGACATTGGCTGGAAAGCTTCACAGTCAACACATTTGCCTCTCTTGTAATCCAAGTAAGAGTCACAAGGATATGTTATTATGTTGCATCTTCTCTTCAAAGATGATAAGAAGAGGAAGACAGATCTCTGATGGTCACATTTAAAATACTGAAGTCCTTCGGGAAAGAAAAAAAAAAATATACAAAGAATATTGTAGGAAAATAATGGAAGATTGGTGAGGAGGATTGTAAACATGCTCAAGTGACTTGCAGCTAGGGTGTTAAAAACCACATATATTATACTAATTGTTGCTTAGCTTTGTGTGCTTGACAAGTAGAACATCTGTGTTTAGATAACATGGGTCTATGAAGAACTCAGAGGCACCTTATTGAACATGTTTGAGATTCTTGCCCTGCTGTGGGCAAGATCTCAGCACAGTGGAAAACTATGTCTGCAAGAATCCTTGATATACCGGACAAAGTAGCATGTTCAAAAGCTTTTCCACCCTCTAGCAAGGACCGAGCTCTGCAATGCCCGTGTCCCCTCTTGCATGCCTTCACCCAAGTGCTGCTGATCCCCCAGTTCTCAAGGTAACAAGAATAAATGTATTCTTTTCATTTCAACCATGGTTTTGTGGTTGTTCTTTTGTCCTGCCTGTGCTGGCTCACACAAATAAGTAATCATTATTCTTTGTGAAAGAAAGTTGTTACCAAAGTAATCCCATTTACCTGAGGCATTCTTAGTTAGCCATGCTTTTATTCTCTGGGTAATTGACCACCAAGTGTAAAAATCGGATGCACACACACACAAGAAGAAGAAATTGAAGACCCTTTTGAATATTACAGGTACAGAGAAAAGTCTACAGCATTTCATATGCAAGAAATATAGTCTACTATGTCCTATCAAATTTACAGAATTTATGTTATAAAGTTTAAGTCTGACTTAAAATTTGTCTGCATCCAGAGCACAATATTTTGGCAGAAAAATTACCATGCGGAATACTTCAGAGATTCCTCTCTCTAGTTTTTTTTGAGTAATAAATTCTTTCCTCTCCTAGCAAAACAAACTGAGAATTGTACAGATGAAGATGATCCTGAGTCTTAAGGGATTCTTCCATACAGACACACAAGTGGAAGCCCTATGCTTTTGCAGCAACTGTTAATTCATAGCAGCAGTGTGCAGATTAGTAGTAGAAACGTAGACAGACATAAACATATCCACAAAGAGTAGACAAAAACAATGAGCTACAACCTCAACTAGGATTTTGGAGGCTGAAATAAGCAAAATTCTGCAGAAAAAGATCATGTTGTTAAACTGTTTTCATCCTAGAGCCTAAAACACTTGTCCAAAACCTAGTTCATCATTGCCAACCAGCAGGTACCCAAAACACAGTG
The DNA here is from genome assembly GCA_033439905.1 of Ceryle rudis. Classification (NCBI taxonomy): domain Eukaryota; kingdom Metazoa; phylum Chordata; class Aves; order Coraciiformes; family Cerylidae; genus Ceryle; species Ceryle rudis. Next base: position 17,879 of record JAAGNO010022523.1, read on the forward strand.
AAGACTTTAAAGTCTTGTCTTTCCTGTCATGTGCAAGTGATCCTATTCTAACCACTTGGACACAAATATCTTCCCCCATGCATAGCCATATATAAACATGGAAAAATAATGATCACTGCATGCAGATTGTATATGTAATATACTAAAATAATGTAATTCCATCATACCAATAATAGTGGTATAGTAAAATATGTATACTTATAGGAAGCTCTGAAAAAAAAAAAGATGTCAAGTGTCTTTGCTATTTCTCATGTGCTGTAGGGATGAAAAAGAAGGAACACAATATCCTCAGCTCCCATGTTACTGAATATGTGCAGTGTCCACTGAATTCAGTTTAAGCATTTTTGTTTTGATATCAAACTTGTTTCTCATTAATTAAATACATTTTTATTTACCACTGAATAATGACTTTGGACAACCAGGCTGATCCATTCCTCCATTTGGATAGAAGTCGATGGTTCCTAAAGGTTTCTTGAAACCTAGTGCTAAAGTAAAAACATCATGAATCAAAAAAACAGAAACAGAATTATGTGGTCAATTATTTATCATTACATTCATTACAAAATAATGTAAATGGAAGTCATTATTAGTTGAAATACATGGGCTTTTTTCTTTTTAAGAAAAGTATACAGATGTAAAATGCTGTGCACAGATGTGTACAAATTACTGTACACTGCCATAAAAGAAAAGAAAAAATAGAAGCAGCTATTTAATCCTGTAGCTGAGACATCATTTGCACAAAGAAATTTATGCAACTCATATTCTCTCTGGTAACAAAAATTCTTTCCCAATGTAATTGTCATTAGAGTAAGATTTTCCATTTTTTGCATATGACAAGGCATCCTGAGATCCACTGATATAAGCAGCATATCAAATTAAAAAAATCTCTATCTTTCCTGTAAAAGACCATGAATAAGATTTAGCTCAATCTGCCCTACCTTCCTTTGCACCACACATTATCTTTATTCACATAACTGGAACATTACAAAAATAGGTATTTTACAGCTTCACATACAAATGTGTATAGTAAAATGCTTAATTTTTAATATTTTACAGAAACTGATACAAAACTACAGAAATAATGGGACAGGTGTTGTATATTTGAAAGATTTATTTACAGTTTTGAGAAAAAATTAAACCAGGTTATAGCATGGATCAAGCAGACTTTACAATGTTTTTCATTTTAACCTTACAATAACATGATTTAGAATTTTAAGCAGTGGATCTGTAGTGCATTAACCTAACCAATCTTATTTCCTTCTATGACTGGGTGACCCATCTGGTAGACGAGGGGAAGGCTGTTGATGTGGTCTACCTAGACTTCATCAAAGCATTCGACACAGTCTCCCACAACATCCTCCTGGAAAAGCTGGCAGCCCATGGCTTGGACAGGTGCACCCTTTGCTGGGTAAAAAACTGGCTGGATGACTGGGCACAAAGAGTGGTTGTGAATGGTGCCACATCCAGGTGGTGTCCGGTGACCAGTGGTGTCCCCCAGGGATCAGTACTGGGCCCAGTTCTATTCAAAATCTTTATTGATGACCTAGGTGAGGGGATCGAGTCTACCATTAGTAAATTTGCGAATGACACCAAGTTGGGGAGCTGTGTTGATACCCTGGAGGGTAAGAAGAAGCTGCAGAGGTACCTGGACAGGCTGGGTCAATGGGCTGTGGCCAGTGGTATGAGATTCAACAAGGCCAAGTGCAGGGTCCTGCACTTTGGTCACAATAACCCCATGTATCACTATAGACTGAGTGATGAGTGGCTGGAGAGTGGCCTGGCAGAGAGCGACCTGGGAGTGCTGGTTGACAGCTGGCTGATCATGAGTCAGCAGTGTGCCCAGGTGGCACAGAAGGCCAACGGCATCTTGGCTTGTATCAGGAATAGTGTGGCCAGCTGGTCTAGGGATGTAATTCTACCCCTGTACTCAGCACTGGTGAGTCCTCACCTCAAGTACTGTGTGCAGTTCTGGGCCCCTCACTTCAAGAAGGATATTGAGTTGCTGGAGCGGGTCCAGAGGAGAGCGACGAGGCTGGTGAAGGGACTGGAGGGAAAGTCTTATGAGGAGAGGCTGAGGGAGCTGGGGTTGTTTAGCATGGAGAAGAGGAGACTCAGGGGGGACCTTAACACTTTCTACAACTACCTGAAGGGAAGTTCTAGTCAGGTGGGGTTCAGGCTCTTCTCTCAGGCAACTTGTGACAGGACAAGACAGCATGGCCTGAAACTGCATCAGGGAAGGTTTAGGTTAGATATCAGGAAGCATTTCCTCACAGAGAGTATGATCAGGCATTGGAATGGACTGCCCAGGGAGGTGGTTGAGTCACTGTCCCTGGAGGTGTTTAAGGAAAGGCTGGATGTGACACTTAGTGCCATGGTCTAGCCAATGTGGTGGTGTTGGGACACAGGCTGGACTTTATGATTACAGAGGTCTTTTCCAGCCCCAATAATTCTGTGATTCATCCCTCCCCATCTCCTGCAAGGATCTTGCATTTCAGAGGGGGTTTGCTCCCACAACTTTGACAATCACCATATTATCCCTTAAAGCAGTAATCATTTTGTTATATCACGCAGTTACAATGGTCAAGTTAATCCCAGCATGGAAAGAAAACCTCTGACTGAAAATTTCTGACTAGTGTGTTGGCTCCTGTAACGAATCAGAGAATGATTTCATCACAGTTTGTGTAAAACTACACTTAGGAATGGCAAACAAAGCATTTACTAAATAGTACTTATTCTGAATACATCCCAACACAAACATCAAGGTGGAGTGTGAGTAGGTGACAGTAAATAACTTGAATTAAATTATTGGCAGAATTTTTTTTACTACTCATATAATTTTACTAAGTAAAAGGATTTTAAGGGGTCAAAGGAACTGAGATGGATATTTATCTCCAGTCCAGGCTAGAGGAGAGATTGAGGGGAAAAACCCCAACACTGAAACCTTCAACTGAGGGCACCTGGCTAGGGCTCCAAACTTCTGAGGCTTCCTCCTGACTCACATAGTTTCCCTCTCAGTTTTCCTGCTTGCAGGTGACGCTCCTTAATGCAAGCAATTAAATGTGCATTAGGTGAAAGTGGCTAAATTTACTGCCTAATGAGAAGGACATTTGGCAGGAAGGAAAGGGCCCCTGGCTTGTTGTTCAGAAATCAGGCCCTTTCTTTTCATGTTCTCCACATTTCTAAAGCTCGCCTTTGTTAGCAAGGAGATGAATAAAGAGGTCTTGAACACCTCCAAAGTCCAGCCAGCCCAAGACTAAAACCCAGAAACAGTATTTGCAGGACAGGGTAATGGTGGGTTCCAGAAACTCATCATCCAGTTTATACATAATTAAGCCTTGCTGGCCTTCCCATCAGCAATAGGTGCTGCCACTGCAAGGCCCTCAGCTGCAAAGTGCTATGCTCCAGTGCTCTGCACCAGTAACCGGCTCAGAATGAAACACAGGAGGTCTCTAAGGGTGTGGGAGGGGGACATTTGCAGCCAAGGAAGTGTTTTCAGTGGGACAGGACTGGTGAGAAGGCTGGACTACTTTCTATTAGCCACCTGTCATGAATGTACCTGTAATGCCTGGGCAAGAGCCTGTTCCTGCTTTGGAAAAACTGGTTTCACTTTGGGAGAAAGCAGTCTTTGATCTCTGGCTGATGAAATGAAAAATGTTATGGACTCAGCCTGATATCTGTTGGGTTTATATGAAGTTCATCAATGGCAACACCTGACCTCAGCACACGTGTTGCTTCACAGGTGTTGCTGAAAAAGGCTTCCAGAAGCCTTAATGCTTCTGGAACAGTCACTGAATCTCACCAGCACTTCTTGTCTAGCCTGGATATGGTTTAATGTGCCTGTGAGCAAGGTGCATCTGAGAGCTCTAATGCAGGTACCACAGGTCCTGGGGGCCAGCAGGAGAAAGTCGGGGGCTGGATAGAGCTCTGTACACAGTTGATCCAAGCAGCATTGTCTGCACCACCTACAACCATGTTCTCAGGCCAAGGTGCACGTCACTCCCAGCATCCATATCTCATGGTGTAGCCCCAGGGAAGCAGCAGCCCCTGAACTCCCAAAAAGCCAACCCAGGCTGGAGCAGGGTCTGTCAGGAAACAGCTACCCATTGGGTGACTGCCAGGGCAGCCAAATATCACAGGAGGTAACAGAGTGTCCATGAATGTCTAGTGCTGTCCCTCAGTATTTATTGTCACCTTTCAAGAGAGATTTGTGAAGCTACTGGACAGTGATGCCTGGTGGAACAGCTTACTGCCCTTTTGGTTATTCAAAACCAGAGACTCAGCTCCTTCCTTTATAAAAGCCCACAGGACATCTCTGATTCTCCCACTGAAACCTCTCCCGCAGTGGCATTTGTTAGTGCTGACACCAGCATAACCCCAGCCCTTTCCCCTTCTCAGCCGCTCTGCACACCAGCATCCAGCTGTCTGACTCGGTGCCCAGCATACTGCCAATTTCCTTTTTCTCTCTCTATTCTTATTGGTAGTCCCTTCATCATTAGTTCCCACGGGACTATCAATAGCATATTTGTCTGACACAGACAGTTTCACTGCTATAAATTCTTCACAGCCCATTGAATAGAGACTTTTTAATTAGGTTTTAGAATTCTTCCATTAGCAGAGAAACATTGAGAATTCAGGTCTCACTTCTGAAAAGCAAAATATGATAGAGAGGGAAGCTGCTCTATTTACTGTAATATTAACATTTTCCTCTCTGTATTTATGGGCATGAATCAATTGCAGTTTTGCCACTGTGGATGGAAATGTGTTTTGACAATTTACTTTATTGTACTAAAAATGAGAGATCTGATCCCGTTATCCAATGTGAAAGCCTTCCTGGGCTACTGTATTGCATGTGTGATGTATACAGAAAATCGGAACAATATCTTTTACCATTAAAAGTGGACTGCTTTCCTATTTGCACCAAAATGGCCGTATACTTCCACCATTAACGGATTTTTCTGGCTTTATCTCTCACTTTGCCTTACAGATCTGAGATAGGGCCTTATATGAAAGGGGAAAAGATTGAGCTCATACCACCTTCCCAACAGGTGTGAAAGAGTAAAACTATGCTGCCTTTGGCCCTAGACACCAGCCTCCATGATCACAAGAGGGCAAGTGTTCACTTCTTATATACTCCTAGATGCTGGGTATTCCAGATACAGGGAATTCATGAAACAACTGTTTTATTTTTTGTTTTCTAAAAGCCCACATTGATTTTCCCTTTCAGGAACTGTTGCAAATGGCTTTTTGTTGAGTGGAGCCCAGTGAGCTCTCTTGCTGTCTGTCCCATCCCGAAACAACTCCTGGAGAACCATCACTGTGCTGTTTTGCCAATGCAGTCTTTGCAAGCATCAAGTTTTTATTTCACTCTACTCATCCTGAGAAAACTTGGTTTTGAACAAAATCCCAGCCAACTCTAATAAACAATGTTTTAATCCTGCTGGGTACATTTGATCTAGTTCTTGCACCTCAGCTATAGTCCATTCATCTTTTGTCAGGTTATACCAGGTAAGCACGCTGCAGAAAAGGCAGCCTCAGGTACCATTTAATCTGCTGTGGCATCCTTCATCCCAGCAGGAGACCGTCAACATGTTCATCTAGGCCTGAGCTAAAGACCTTTGTGGCTTCTGCAATGCTCTTCACATGCAGTAACATATAATAAAGAAAACAGTACAGAAAAATGTTCCTTTCATTTTCATAATTTCAAGAGAAGGATTTTTTTTTCCTTTTCTGATTCTTGCCAAAACTTTACAGTTCACTTCATATGCTCACTCTCTTTAAAATCCTTAAAATTAAGGCTCCAAGGATTTTTATAGCTAGCCTTGTTTTTTTCTTTTGAATTTTCCACTTTTTTCTTCTACTTTCTACTTTTTTCTTTCATTATTTTGTTAGGTCCTTTGAAGAATTTCACTATATAGAGAGACAGTTTTCCCCTGCAGTAGCTCTCCCATTAATCCTCATATACTCTTGCTAACAGCAGAGCTTAATATTTCTCCCTCTATTTTTAACCACATTTAATTGATACAATAGAAACACTTCCTGGCCAGTACTTCCTCCACTCACTGTCATCAGTGAAAAGAGCAATAACTGATATTCACTAAAAGCATCAATTGTCTTGACAATTGTCTTGACTCCACTCTGTCACCACTGTAGATAATTTTTGCTAGCAGCTCAGCTGAACCAACACAGGCCACTTTCTGTCCTCTTATTTTTTTCTTTCTGCCACACTGTAGCTCCTGCTGAGCCTTCTCCAGTCCTCACCGTTATCTGGGGACAGCAGTTCAGGCAGTATCTTTTAGCTACCCGGTTTTAGAATGGCTAGGGTAAAATTTTTCCAAAATGACCTTTTCCTTTTACATGATGTCTTAGGCTCACTTATTATTTCCTAGGTTTCCTGCTTCTCCCGTTTCACGAATTTCTTGGTTGTATTCATCTCTTTAGTTGCTTGTGCCAGAAATAACAATAGCCCTTTTCCCACATTGCCTAGTTTTTGAAGTTTTTGATCATCCCACTGTTCCTGAAATGGCAAATGAGAACTACAATTTTATTTTAATTTTTATGTGTCCTGAATAATATTCAGTGCTTGATGTGTAAGTGAAAATCAGAGTTCACAGTCTGCTTTAAGAAGCCACAAGAAAAATAAAAGGGGAATATTTACCTTTAGCTTTCAGGATTAAGGCTGCTAACCCCTGCACGCTCCTATTGATACTACTGCTTGCTCTGACATTAATGAATGAATTATACTAAAATGATACAACGTGGGCAATATTTGTCAGCCATTCCATGCCACTGCCTTCAGCACATCAGTGTTCGGAGCTGCCCACCAGTGTCAGTGCCTCCCTGTCCCAGGTGCGGATAAAAGGCGTTGGCCTGCTGGTACCCTTTGCTGGCTGCACTGAGGGCCATGCAGTTTCAAACCACCTGTGATCATCCCTCCCTTCCTTCCACCAGTCACCATGGGAGAGAAACAACCCAGAAACCCTCCCCTGTTTGCAAGCAATGTTAGATTTGGGTCTTCTGGTAATTGCCACCAATCCATGTGGGTGGGTTTGCTCTGGGTTTTGGTGAACTTCAGAAGCAGCTGTGAAACTCCACCCACCACAGCACTTTCCATTCTCCAATCTGGAATATTTTTCCAGATTCAGTATTAAAAAAAATAAACTAGGTTATCTTGGATTTAAGCTTGAAACTTTCACCAGATTATTAAACATCAATTCAGAAGAGTTTGTAAAGATGCTCTTAAAAAATTATGAAAATCAAAAGATTCAATGCTAGAATCATAGGATTGTCCAGACTAAGTTAAATCCATCCCTAGCCCAGTTCCCCACATCATGCATGGCCAATTATGAGTGCTTACAGGAAAGCTTCAAGAAGGAGGAGAGAGAATACAGTCATACACCATCATTTACAATCTCTGCCTCATCATTTTATTGAATACCTTGTGATTGTTGTATGCTGAGAAATGATGAGCAACATTAGCTAAAGTCCGGCCAGCCATAGGTGTTGCTAATTTCACAGAATACTCTTCCAACCTCCAATGATTTACAGTTTAGATGATTCCTGAGATAGATGTATAGTTTGGAGATTTAAGAGCCCCAGATAATTTTTCCTCAATGAGTTCAGTTACTTTTCAGATAGGTGTGGAGTTTTGGCATCCACAACGTCCTGCAGAAGAGATCTCCATGGCTGAACTGCATTGTACCCATGTACCCATCACTCAGACTTCTATATTAGCTGACTCAATGAGCTCTGCCTCGTGTGACCTGCAGTGAGCTTGCAGCCTGGAGACACCTAGTGTACATGGTCATTCCTTGTGCAGATGCTGTCCTGCACTGCCATCCCCATCATGGCACCTTTTACAGGCTGGACATTGAGAACATGGCATGAAAAAGTGGATGTACTGTGGGTTGATAAGATGGCATAACAGTGTGAATCAGTGTGATTCTCTATCCCTTGCCTAATAATTGTTAACCTGACATTTGCTTTTCTCATGGTTGCTAAGCACTGAGCTGGTGTTTTCATAAAACTGTCTGTTATCCTCCATATGCTCATGTCATACATCACACTCTCATGTACCTGAGTGATCATAATCAGCTCAGGGAGCATCATTTTATTTGAAAAGGTAGGATTTCTCCTTTCCCAGGTGTGCATCGCTTCATATTTACAGATATTAACATCACCTGCCATCTTATTCTGCAGTCATTCCATTTTGCACAATCCATCTGAGCAATCAGCTCATATCTTTACTATCACAGAAATATTGACATCAACCAATTTTACACCCTCTCTTCCTCTGGTTTATGAGTTTGTTTAGTTTCTAAGATCCTTACACTCTTGAAAATTCTTTTTCCATAGCTCATTGATCCCATATGCCAGAGGGCTTTTCTCTGCATCTCTTCTAATTACACTTTCTCCTTTTTAACTTGGGGCAATCAGAACGTCTCAAAGTGATGCTGGCATGGGAACAGCAGGGATTTTGGCAGTATTGAAATTGTGGTTGCTGCTTTGTATTCCGTCCCTTTCCTAATAGTTATTAAAACTCAATTTGCCTTTTTGACACTTTGAATACTCAGTTGGTATATCCACAGTGATGCAAAGCTCTGTGAGTGACAATAGCTAATTTGCAGCCCTTCTCTGTGTGTATATAATTAAGTTACTCTTCCTCCGTGCCCTTTACTTTGCACTTACCCACTCTGCCTTTCATTTGCCATTTATCACCCAGTCGGCCTTGTAAGATATTTCTGTAACTGTTCAGTTACCTTCACTTTTGAAAAATATAAAAAATAATTCTGAATCATCAACATATTCATCGCCTCATTATTCACCAAGCTTTCCTGATGATTTATGAGTATGCTGAACAACAAAAAACCTCACCTCTCCCTTGTGATTTCTGACCTATGTCTCCTGTCTTAAAAGAAGTTATTTGTTTACTTCTTTATGATTCTACTTTCCTGGGGTCAGGTTTGTGGGTTTGGGGTTTTTTTTGTGTGGTTTTTGTTTGTTTGTTTGTTTATTTGGCTTTGAAAAAAAAAGTGTATTTTTCTTCTAGTAGCTTCTAGTAGCTTCCTTTACTCTGCCATTTAATTATTCTGGGTCTTTATGTGTGCCTGAGGACATCCTTTTCATAGTTTTTTGGTTTTATGGTAAATATTTACTCTGAGTCTTTCATATTGTATCTTTAAATAGGACCCTGCTGTTTGTGAATATTTCACCCATTTTATTCTTCCTTTAGGTTCCATTTAGTAAGTCTCCTATGTTTATATGTTTTCCTTTTTAGAAGGTAATAGATCAGGATTTGGTCTTTTATATTGCTTGGGACATGGTCAATGGTCAATGGGAATGCATCATAACCACTATCATGAGGAAACCTTTCAGTGGCCATGTCTTGAATTAGATTTTCTGCATTTCTGAGGCCCAATTTAAGAGTTACTTCCCCTCTCTGGGTCACTGAAAAACTCATGTGGTCTAGAAAAGAAGCAAAAGGCATCTTTCCCTGCCTTGCTGGTTACAGTCTGTGTGTCCTTTTCTTCACAGGCTGGTCCCCACCTCATCTCAGGAATGATAAGCAATTTTTGGTGTTGCTTTGTTGCTCATTAAAAAAAAGTAAATGCTGGCAATGCAGATATCATGTGTTGCTTGGAGAACCCAGAAGCATTAGGGAAAAGAATAGATTTGGATCTGTATTTCTAAATTTTCACTGAGCTTTGCAGTTGCAAGGAAAACTTTTTGCAATGTATTGGATGTTGAAATTCATGCTTTTAGATCTGGCTCAGCTCTGAGTTATGTATTTGATTAACTCCAGGCAATTATATGTATTTTTTAAATTTTATTTTACCTTGTGCAAGGATGTTGGCCACAGAACTGTCACAAAAGCCTTCCTCCAGCACTGTCTATGGTTTGTAGAAATGACGTCCTCTTACAAAATTGCCCTGAAGGAATCTCTATGCACATGGTTAAAGTTGGTTTTGACACCTGCGTTAGTATCTCAGGCAGGTATGTTCATCAAAACAGTGGATCTCAATGGTTACTTTGAACTTCCATTCCCAGAATTAAGATGTAGGGTTTTTCTCTGTTTATTTTTTGAACCCACGGTGTGATTTGGTAGATAGGCAGATAACATCCTGATTTGAGGGCTTTTTAACTCATCTAGTTAAAATATGTGGGAGGCTAACTGTCCTCTCCCTCATTGCCAACAGAAATGCCGAGATTGGCTCACTGCTCCCAAGCAAGGATCAACATGTCTTACACAACAGGTTGTCAGAAACTGTACAGTACCTCTTGTCCCTAATAGCTTTTGTTTGTTTGTTTGGAATTTTTGTTTGTTTTGGTTTGTTTGTTTCGTTGGTTTGGTTTTCATTTGCAGCTCAATGTTTCTTTCTGTTCCTGTAATTTCTTCTCCAGACCTGTTCAGATTTTAGTCCCACTGAGGGTGAATTTTTTACCAGTCTGGGGAGACAAGAAGTGCAGTGGGACACTCCAGACCTGAGTTTCTCCCTATACCAAATCTGTTCCTGACTGAGGCCCTCCCTTGTTTTCCCTAGTGACACATATCTACCCCTGTTCTGACGGCTGACATTTTTATGCCACGTTTTTCTGTAGCATGGCTTGCAAAAGTAAACCAGGCAGCAACTATGAAAGTGGAGTATTGGAAAACCTTTGGCTGGACTCCAGGGGCTTACATATATAAATGAGTGTTTAGCTTTTTTCAAAAATCTCCCTTGTCCCATACATCAGCTTGTGTTTAACAACATGAATACTTTCAAGCTCTAGAGTCTCACACACTACAGTTAGGTCCAGCCGTATTTTCCCAGACGTGGTATTCTTAATCTTCCCTGTGAAGCATTGCTTGGCTCATTGGTTCTGAAATAGGATCCACACTGAAAGAAAAGGGAAAGCCAGCCCCAGTCTGTGCCCATAAGGTGACCCAAGTGAGGAGCACAAGTCACACTACTCTGAACGGACACCTGCAGCACAGCTCCTGCCCGCTTTGTGAGAAACAAAATTTTTGAGCATGTTTTACAACAAAGCTATATCTAAAAATAACATGGTTAGACACCTCCCACATACACTCAGAGTATTGACCTTTAAGCTTCAAAACTACGGGGATTTCCTATGTGGGCTAGGGAATAACCTCTTCTAGGGAAGCCCAGTGCAAATGATGCTTGTTATGGTCACTGAGCTGCAAATCTTACTGGGAACCTCTTCCCGGTATTTTTTCCTTCTGTTCAAATGCACACTACTGCACCAACCTTGCTAACCTCCTGTCATTCCCATTCCCAGATGTGTTTGGCACTGAAAGAAATAAGCACAGACTCAGAAGAGGAAGAAACTTTAAGAACTGACTGCAACATCACTTAAAGATTCTATTACAAGATTTTCAACCTCCAGGTAACTCCAGGCATTGGAGAGGACTGAAATGATTTCTTCCATTAGCCCAGGATCCCTGCTGCATGCAGAAACCCACAGCTCCAAATCCAGCTCCCTATTTTATTTGTCTTTATTTAATATTCTCTGGGTTTTAACAGGAGCAGCAAGGAAGCTCATCGCTGTACCATGCCTTGCAAGGACAACCAGCACATGGGAATGTGTCTGTTGAAAACAGAATCACAGAATGGTTTGGGGTGGAAGGGACCCTTCAAGGTCATCTAGTCCAAACCCCAAAACACAAGGGTCCATAGGACAATATCTGGGAGAGGCCCACATCCCTCATTTCATCCACAGCATCTCATCCAAAGATGCTTGCTGAGATGAATGTCCCTGTGTCAGGAGCCCAGACCCTGCCCACAGATGCAGCAGCTACCCTCAGTGCAGGTACCCTACGTACATACAAATAAACAGAGGGTTTGCATTGGTGCCATACACAAACCACCCACATAACTAGCTTGTCTTGGTAGAGCAACCCCACAAAGTGGTCCTACAAGCTCTATGAGAAACGTACCCTGAAAAATACACCCTTTGAATGCTGTGGTCCTATAGTTCATACCCCAGAGAAAAGCAGGCACCCGCACTACCGCTTCCCACACCACTCCTTCACATACCTCCAAAAGGGATGAAGGAAGGGAGATATAGCAGGGCACCAGTGGCCTCCAGACAGGAAGCCTAACGATAAGGGAGGAGAGTATTAATCATATTGTTGTGGTTTCTAGAAACACTCTAGAACAGTATGGCAGTGAATGAGCAGCATGTAGTGAGGTTCACCTAAGTGGTGTTGTCCTGAGTTTCTCCTCCTGCTGAGGGCCCCTTACACAGCTGGAAGGAACAAAATTGCTGAAGAGTCCCCCCTCTTTGTTTCTGATTTTTTTTTTTTTCTTTTATCATGATCTATTTTACAGAGCACTCAAAAATTTGGATTGATTTTGTGAGCTCACATGTAGTGGTGTTGGCCCAATGACAGATTTCTCAGGTCAGCACTCATACTAACTATTACCACAAGAGGAAATTCTCTTTAAGGCAAAAAAAAACCCTTTGGGATGAAAATCTAAGTTGTGCTGTTGCTTCCTAGTTCTTTGTTTTTAAGTGAAAAGAAAAAAATACCCACGTCCTTTAAAAGTTCTGCAATATCAGAATAAAAAGATGCTGCCTGTTACTGACCCACAGCAAGAAAGTCCATATCAGCCATGGTAATTTCTCCATTTTCTTCCTGGGAAGGATATGAGAGCACCACAGTTCAGCTAAAAGTCCTGCGAGATTGGAGAAGGGTGGCGAGTGAGGACATGGAGGCTGGAGGGGAGGAAGAATCCCTCCAGGCACCTTCTGGCCATGGGCACTCACAGAGTTTGTGCACCCTACAAAGGTATAGGTAAGTGCTGGCCTCAGGGAAGGAAACACATCTACAGGGAAATCCCAGATAATTTCCAAGGCTTTGCTATATAAACATATTAAAGACCTTAAAGTAATCTGCTGGCAGAAAGCAAGAAGCTTATTTCTTTCGGTGTGTTTGTTTTAAGATGACAATCAAATGTTCTTTCCGCAGCAAAATCTCAGTGGTAGATTTGCCTTTGTGCACGCAGTTGGGATTGGGCCCAAAAAGTGACAGCTGACAGATAAGTACTTAATTAATGTCCAATAAGAAGCAGGAGGGACAAATCCTATCAGCAGTTTCACCTGACTCATACAATGGGCTGATAATCTATTAAGAACTCCATGGAGGTTTGAAAGCAGCGCTGTCCCCCTCTTTGGATGACTGCTGTCCTCTCATGCATGGGCAACGTTTCAGTCAATCTTACCTCCTGCACTATGAGAAGAAAGCTGATGGAAAAATTGCTAATGACTTTGCTGTCCCAGGCACCATGATAGGCCTTTGGGCAGCCTGTCAACCTTCCACATAAGGAGAAATCTGGATTTTGAAGTTTTATGTCTGATGTTTTCTCCCAGTGATGAAGGGAAAAATAATGATATGAAGTGATGAGTGCTGGAACACAGTCCTCTTCTGCCTGCAGCTTGGTTCCTTGTGAAATGAAGGATACATCAAATCTCTGGTTTACAAATCGTGATTTTCCATAAGAAGTGTCATCAATATATTAAATAGGGATGGACACAGATAAAGTTCATAAAGTATTAGATAAGTTAGCAGGAAAATAAACTTTATTATTTTTCCCTTGTAGACCAAATTCCCTCCCACGGGGTTCCAAATGCTTTTCAACAAACAAATTACCTTCAAAACACAACTACAGATATTAAAAGTTCTTGCTCTGAAATTTTTCAAGGAAAGAGGCACAAAACAAACTCATATGTATTAATCAAATGCATGAGGACACAGTTCTGTCAAAGATTAAAAAATGCATTGAATCCCTTTTTTGGTAATAAACAGAAAGAATTCCATGGTGGTTTTCCTGTGGAAAAATGGATGCTGCAAAGCACCATGGGGGCTGCGGCCAGTCTTGCCCATTCTGTGGATGCCTCCTTGAGGAATAGTGTAGAGATCATCCCACCATCCCACTGCTTGTTTCCCCCTCCCTGGCACTGCTCTGCTTGTGTTCAAGCATTGGGAAGTAGCTAGAAGTTAAGAAATGTTACAGTAAATGTTAGAAAAATGTCTAAAAGGGAAATTAAAACCTGACCGGGTAATCCAAGGCCTGTTGCTCTGAAACAGACCAAGGGCTGCGTTAGAGGCTACCTAAGAGGATACAAGCAATTGGGAAATTAATAGGTCAAACATGGTGCTTCAGAAGTTTGGTTTTGGCAGATCATGTGTCTGTGATGTTGGATGGGTTCTGAAGCAATATGCTGCTCTGGGGACTGGGCAGGGGGTATGGGGGCAGCCCCTGCCATGACCCACCCCTGGGACACAGGGCCCACAGGCTGGGAGGGAGTCTGCTCCAGGAACCTGACCTTCCTTCTGGTGCCGGACAGCAACTCCAAAATATTGTCTGAGGCACTTGGGTCTGACACCTGGACAAGCACAGTGCCTGTGGGTCAGGCTGAGAGCATGTATAAACTCTCCTTTTCTCTCTTGAGTGTCTTTATGCTGTGGACACTAGGGTTTTTTGTTTGTTTTGGTGGTTTTTTTTCACCGATCCTACCTTCTTTTCCTATCCAAATTGGTACAAATTGCCTCATGTCTGGAAACAAACAGCAGCCTCATCCGGGCTTAGTGTTTCACAGTCACACCTTCCACTTTTTGTGTGTTTACGTATTTCTTCAGGTGCACAGTTTGCCCTGTGGTCTCCTGAAGCTTGGACGTGTTGAACTTCCAGCCCTCCTGCCTTACCCATTTCAGAGTAAACGTAACCAAATCTTAAGATCAGGGAAAAATTGAGGCAGGAAAGATACACTTGCATAGGAAATATATCTATGTATTTTTCACTAGTGGCAACCATTTAAAGCTGCCCAGAGGTCTGAAATTCTCCAATGGCAATGAAATCAGCTGGGGCTGCCAGAGGCACCCAGCAGCATCCATTTTATAGATTATGGGATCACGTAATAGTCATGTATCTATAAGTACGTAATAGATATGTGATCAATAGCTCACATGAGCCTAGAAATTTATCTCAGGCATATCAAAATATGCATGGTAACATTTTCTAACTAAACAGAGGAAAACCCAACCTCTGGGTGAAGTATCGGATGGAACAATGTTATCAGACCTTGCCAGGCAAACATGAGGAGCATATAAAACAAGCTGCTCTGAGGGAGACTGGCACCTCTCCTCCACCCACCTTCCAAGAGCAATGGATCCTAAAGTGATCTGTGTGCTCTCCGTCATCCTCACCATAGCCCTCAGCACCTTGGCAGAGGGGAAGACCTTACCAAGTAAGTATATCCATCTGCTCTTACCTTCACAGGTATGTATGTGAGACTGATCCTACTGGTTGTAACTGCAGCAAGAGAATGCCTCCAGTTGATGCATCAGACAGTGAATGTCTTGGTCTGGTACCAGTACTGAAGTTGGAGTCTACTTTTTAATTTTTTCAGAGAAATCTATGGCAAAATATAAAAGCTCTCGTGTTAATGCAATAATGAGGAACCTGCTGCAAAGGCAAAGGGACACATGTGCCCAGGAGCTTACTAGAACAGGACCAGCACTGGAACAGGATCTAGCTTTGTCTAAACAATCTTCTGACATCTATTTTGTGCTACTTTGCCATGTGAATATAATTTCAAAGGAGTCTCTCTGCCTCCTCAATAAAAGACAGGTTACTTAGGCAACTTAAGAACTGGAAAACAAGTAACTGAATGACAGACACCTAGGGACATCTCCAGAATTTCTTGGTTGCAGGTGACTGTGCTGTAGAATTAAAATGTTAAAGGTAGCTGAAACTATTTGCATGTAATCCTGTGTTTTTATAGTCACCTAATGAGAATGAAAAGATTTTCTATCTTTACACTTGTTGGAATATCCACTGGACACTTAATTCTTTCTTTCATCTCTTGAGATGAGCAAAACAACAAATGTTTACTAGCATGACATCTGAAGTTATGGGGTTTTACCATTTGATATCGTCTATATGGTCTAAAGTCCACACACCCCACCGTGCTGGGCCAGTTTGGCTGCAAGGTCAGATTCTGAAAGGGTGGAATACAACCCTTACTGAAATCGGTGGTGGTTTAAAAGCAGCCTTTAAAACAGATAAGTTCTGGTCTTAGCAAGCAACAGAAAAGGTACACTTGCAAAGATGGACAGAGTCCATGGAAAGATCATTATTCCCAGGGGACATCTGATAAATGCACAAGTGTGCAAACTGACACCCAGTAACTTTCTATGTCTGTCCTGAACAGCACGATGCCAGTGTAAAGTAGCCCCAAGGGACCGAAGGAACTGTGGCTATCCAGGAATCTCAGCAGCAGAATGCAAGAAAGCTGGATGCTGCTTCAATGCTTCAGTCCCTGGCATGCCCTGGTGCTTTGCTCCTAAACCAAAGAAAGGTAATATCTTTGTCAGAAACACTGATTTACCTGGTGTTTGATTATGCAAAAATGTGTACGGTGGAGAGCAGCTCTGCTTTTTCTCTTAGGCCAACAAAGTGAACACAAATCTCTATCAGATGACCACTGGTAGTAAAATGAAAAGTCCGACTTTGCTTACTCATCAGTCTTCTATCTCATCCTCTTCACACAAGCTACTTCCTCTTCCTTCAGGCTTCTAGTTATCAAATAACCGATGCTGATTATTTAAAAACATTTCACCACCAGTTGTAGTCTTGTTCATCAGTGGAGCAAGGGATCCTCAGCAATTTAAATGGATTTTCTATGTGGCTCAGGAGAACTTTAGCACTTCACAACAAAGAAATCAGAAAGTCCTTAGTAGATGAGCTCATCTGTAGTTGTTTGACACCTGTACAAAAGACAAAGTCATGCTCTAACTTCCAGGCTCTTTGCTCTTTTCTCCAGACTGTTTTGGTATTTGCTACTTCCTCGCTGTTTCCCAGCATAATTCCACTTGGTGGTTCCCAGTTTTGCTCTCAGTCTTCATTGAATGAGAGCTCCAAAATATGCCAGGTGAAATACTTTTCTCCATTAGAGTCTTCCTTCTAGAGCTTCTAAACTTCTGCTTCCACATTCTGCCTTTGTTTCCTCAGAGATGGTAAGAGCTGCTGTCCCAGTCCTTCAAGGACTGGGTGTGTACTGTGTAGTGCTGAATATAAGCTGCATTTGCTGGGCTGACTGTGCAGCTGCTTCTTAGGAGAACTTCAGGATGATCCAAGCAGTTGCACAGGTAAAATGAAAGGAAACGAGGGTACAAAGGCAACATTACCCAAGAGAAGAACTGTGTATGAGTCGAGATTGGTCAACAGGGCTCAGAATTGTCAGAGGTGGAAAAAAATGTTGCTTTTGTACATTGTTTGCATTTCATGAAAATCTTGAAAAATGAATGGCAATACCTTACAGTGTCATTTTCATATAACTGCTTTTCTGATCAGAACTATTTCAGGAGAGGAAAACTGAATTATTCAGGCTGGGTGGTATAACCTCTTTACCTATGATTTTACTTTAAACTGCCTATATCAGCTGTGGTTTTCTCCTAAATGAACCCACCTCCTTTCCATAACTCAAGTTGGCATGCAGAGGGGGCTGGGTTTCCTCTCCCCATATTATCCAGGCTGCTCTGGGTTAGCACTGGATCAAGACATAAATACACCCTGGTCTGAGGCCAGTATCTGTGGTACCACATGGCTCTTGACCCTATTGATGGATTCAAGAAAGGTAAAGTTGAGTCGCTGCCTACCAGAAAGTTCTAGGGGTGAATTTTGCCCCCTCTGGTCCCTGGGACACAGCAGCAATTCCTCACCCCTTGGTATTTAGTTTTGCTTAATAGGCATGGTAAGGATTTAGGTGCATTTCCTGCTTGAAATAGGTATGGAGAAGGTTGTCATGGCTGTCATATCTGCTCACTGACCTCACCTTCATGGCCTCCTTTCTATTTGTGAATTATGCTGCCAGGTGAACAGTGTAAAGTAATACACTCTCCTTCCCCCATTCAATTTTGCTTTGTGCAGTTAAGAAAATATGTCCCAACGATCCTCATGCAAGGAGAAACTGTGGCTTTCCTGGCATCACGGCAAAGGAGTGTGAAAGGAAGGGGTGCTGCTTCAGGGCATATCCTGCTGGTGTCCCCTGGTGCTTCTACCACCGCATAGTGGAAGAAGGTAATGTCTTGCATGAGATGTTGTCCCCCATGGCTTCTGTCAGGGTCCACGCTGTGCCTGGGCTTGGTGTGCTGTACCAGCCCCGTGGGGGGTGGAGGAAGTGAGGAGGACAAGGTCTCCTCGCTTTCCCAGTGTATGTGCAGAGTTTCCTCACCCAGGCTGTGAGAAGGGGAGAGGTGGCTAAAGCCTAAAATGACCAGCTTCTTGCACAGAGGGATGGGTGTTGCCGATGTATCCGAGACAGGTACTTGTGGACAATGTGGCTGCACGGGTAGTCTGGGCTCAGGTGTGGTCTCAAGCCCTCAGCTAATACGATGGTAGAGATGAAGCTACCAAAATCACATCTACTTTATCACAAGAGAAAAAAAGGCTTTGCTTTAGAAATGTGAAAGGAAATATATGACATTTCTGATAACCTACTTCCATTTTTTTAACTTCCATTTTTTAAAATTTTTTAATTTTTTAATTGACTTTTCAGCATATCTAATGTGGTTAGCCAATAGCCTAAGCTAATTCCAGTCCACCCCACAGTGTATTTCTTACTGGAAACAATTTGCCATAATTGGTTTTACTGATCTGAATCATAGTTAGGAAACACATGTACAGATGGAAGTGAAGGGAAAGTAATTGCTAAAAAATTTCCTTTTTAATGTCCTGCATCTAGGAAAAACACTTTCTAGCATCTTGTGTGATTTGTGGATAAAATGTGGCCCTTAATCTTCTTCTCCTCTTTACCTCCCCAGCTTGTTAAAGGAGAAACTTCCATCAAGAACCTTGTGATCTTTGGACATACTCCAATGAGAAACAACAGCCAAAGGTCTCAACTCAGATTTTATAGTTTGCAGCAGCTATGATTTTGAGGTCATTTTTACCTTGACTCATTTCTGATAAAAAGTTACTTGCAGCTTTTAGTCTTTCAGTAGGCTAATGCCATGCAGGGTTTCACTGTAATAAAAGAACTAAGACACAGTTCATGAGTTCTCTGCTGTCTTTATTCTAATGCCATGTATTTCTCTGTTTCCCAGGAAATTTGACATCTTAGCAACATGCTGATGAGAGAGTAGTCACTAACACTTCCAAAAGGAGCATGGCACTCAGCTTTTTGTGTTAATTACCCTTCACACTAGCAAGTGACTGCTTGCATTTGTTAGCTGATATGTGGCTTCACATGGGCCCTTTGGGCCACTCGCCCTTCTGAATACTGAAAATACTCAGTGTTTCCCTCTATAGAACTACAGCTGTGGGTTTGGGCTTTCTTTTTTGTTTCCCTTGAGACATAGGGAAGGGTACCTTTGTTAGCTGACCACTGAGTTGGCCTGACCCAGATACCTCCTGCTCTCCGCATCACCATGTCTCTGGTGCTGCCAGTGCCTTGGTGCTGGTACCAGTGGAGCACAGAGTAGCTCAGGAAGGCAAGTACCCATCTGGTGCCTAACCCAGCACGGGCCCTGCCTGCTGATGCAACATACAGCTGAATCACCAGACACTCTTACTATTAACCAGTGCCCCCACAAGCAGGTCCCATGGGTCATGCTCAGGAAGAGTCTGCAGCACTAAAAGCAAGACACAGGTCCCCCTGGCTCCGTCCTATACCTGAAATAGGGCCTGCTGTGTCTCACCAGACAAAGAAGAAGCTCCTGGTCTCCAGGCAAGTGTGGCTCCTGTCTCCTGGGTGTGTTTAATGCTTGGCACAGCAGCTCACATGCTTCTCTGCTTCAACTGAGTGACAGCACAGTAAAGAGCCTCTAAGAACACCACTGGGAACAAAATGAGTAACGTGAGACTATTGCAGCAGTAAGGCATGCTTGGGACTTTTCAGGACAGAACAGTGGTACAGGATTGTGCTGCAGAGAGAGAGAAAATGGTGGAGACACACGCAGCCTTAGAGATTTCTCCAAGTACACTTTTGTGATGAGTAAGTTTATCCAAACAGGTAAAAATTAGTCATTCGTATTACTTAATTATCTCACACTTACAAAAGGCTCGATAATATGATTTGGATATGGTAAAATATTGGTTGTAATACGAGTAATAAACTGACAAGTCTACTGAAGGTCTTTTTAGGTCCTGCTGAGGAAGGTATGGTGCTGCAGCCCAGTGAATTTGGGAGGCCTAAGCACAGTGCAATCACGATAATACTGCATTGAAAAACTGGTACAACAAATAGGTGCATTCAGCAAGTGATGGGACCTTCATATGAGTCTTGTTGAGAGAAAGAATGAAAAGGGTATGAAATAGGAAACAGTCATTAGTAAGCATGAAGGGCTGAACTTGCTCAGTTGCTGTCCCTGGGCATGGTGTCCCTGGCTAAAACATAAACTGCTGTGTGGTGAGCAGGAAACCGTTCTCAACATCACGCTAAGTCCAGGCACTGGATTATGCAGTTGCTCCAGGCATCTGAGATTGTAAATCAGAGTTAGCTCCTCATAGCACAAAGAATTATGACCTAAGGATCTTTATTTGTCAGTAAGTCCTAAGGGATGATGTCTATTCTGGGAATTTACATTAAGTAAATGTTTGAGGTGTTGTTATGTCAACTGCTACCCACACCCACTCAAATGCACTTGAAAAAACTGCCTAGAATTCTTAACATTTTTGGTGAGAAAACAAGCTGGCAAAACCAGAATAAAAACCACACAGCAGCTGAGGATTTGAAGATGACAGGCAGAGCCAAGGTAAAGTGGGACACCAAAACAGGAATGCACACCAAAAAGAAGTGTGCGGGACCTGCAGAGATGTGGCTACAGAAGGAAGGACCTTCCTCTCCTCACCTTCAGGGTCATTCTGTGAGCTCCCCAGACCTGAGTTAGTCAACATGGGTGCTGTTCCCAGCCCTCACACAGAAAAAGACACCTCCAGGCTGGAAGTCATCTGGCTAGCTCAGATGTCTCCAGTATGGCAAACTAAACTGCCCAGAAAGTTCTCCTTCCTGCCCAGCTCCAAGGGGTATCTAGACAAGTAGCTGTATCTATCTGCTCTCCTTCCTTGGGTTTTTCCATCAGTGCCTCTTGATGCTGGAGGGAGCCACTCAAGGGACAGGAGAGATGGGGAACACCACTGCCCTGGCACAGATTTCTGGCTTGATGCTAGCTTTGCTAGCTGATCTGGTGGCAGAGACCCACGAAAGACAAACCACTGCACAGAAACAGAGGCATCCTAGCTGCTGGCAATTGATTGCCTTTTGGAGCTCCCAGTCTGGGCAGATGATAGACACAAGTAGATATGTGCAGTGCCTTCATTTATTTTGCATCAATAGATTGACAATTTACTAGCTAATGTGATTGAAATAGCTTCACATTATTGGATTGTGTGAAGTCTGTCCTTTTCTGCCCTTTCTTCATCTTCTTTTTTGTTAGTTCATTTTGCTTCTAGGTAGCTCTATCTAGCACTAGGAAGGGAAATTGAAA
Source organism: Ceryle rudis (assembly GCA_033439905.1). Lineage (NCBI taxonomy): Eukaryota > Metazoa > Chordata > Aves > Coraciiformes > Cerylidae > Ceryle > Ceryle rudis. The sequence goes on from JAAGNO010022523.1 coordinate 39,369, forward strand.
CAGAAGCTTCAAAACTGTTTTGATTGTTTCAGACTGGTTACTTTACCTGATTAATCTGTATAATGGAAAGAAACGTGAGTGCACCCACAATGCTTGGCTGGGTTTTACTTACTAAACCTGTCTTTCATGAAGCTTCCTAGAAATGCCACAGACCAAAATCATCAAACTGATAATACCAGCTTTCAACCAACCATCAGTCCACTCCTGTGCTTAGTCAGACCCAACTAACTTTCATGGATTTTGAACCCTGGGAATTTCCTAGAGTTTCTGAAACAAGTTCAGCAACAAAAGTGTTTGGCTCAGCTTCAAGGAAATATTTTCATTCCAGACTTCCAGGGAATTTCTGGGTACCGCAACAAGTATACAAAGGGTGCTTACAAAGAACAAGAAGTTACTATAGCTAGATAAATAGATACACTAGTCTCCAGCAGAAAAGTACCTTGGTTTCTTGCCCTGCTCGCTTTTGATAGGCACATGGGAATTTTACCATTCACTAGCAGGAGCAGTAGCACCAAAGGACAGCAAACGCTTGAACAAAACAGCATGCTCTTCTGTAGCATCCGTGAGTTAGTTCTAGCACTTAAATGTTTTATGCATTGCAGCACACATATTTCAAAGCAAAGTCCATCTGGTTGGCCATTGTCTTCTAGCATCAAGGGCACATTTGTAGTCTCATCCTCCCATTGTGTACCTGGTGGGGTGTACTGGTACAGAGACCATGCAGGCTGTCTTAGGTAGTCAGACAGCTCACTAATTTGTACACTGACACTGTCAGCTTTCAAATGTTTCTGGCAGAGTGGTGCTTGGGAAACTCTCACCTGAACCTTGCTTATAAGGAACGTTTTACAACTCACACCTCAGAGCAGTAAGTTCCCCTCTTCAGACTGTGCGAGCAACCTCCTGGAAACTGAATCTGGGTCTTGAGACCATCATTCTGCCTGGCTTTAACACAAGGAATCAAATGTGGTTCCTGTGGTTTACATTCTGCTTTTCAAGCCATTTAATGGCATCATAGTTGAGTTTTCAAGCTTTCATAAAACCAGTAACTTGTTAGAGACTTGTGGCAGAACCATGTGATTTAGCTGCTCTCAACAGAGGAAGATTTTTGTTTCTGTATTCTTTTTCGCTTTGGTTTAGCACCTTGTCTGAAACCTTCATTTTGAATGGGAGCTTTGTCAGAGGAGGTGTGTGATACTACCTGTAGCAGGAAGCAAACCCTTTCCAGAGATATTTGGGAATGGGATCTGAAGTGGGCAGAATAAAAGGCACACTTTTTGGAGGTGTTTTCCAGTTTCATACATTTTTCACATTGTTACAGGTTTTTCTTTGTTGTTAGCACCCATCTACTCTTCTATTCTCAGCTCCTTGTCTGTCCTAGTTTTCTCCCCTGTTAATTCTCTGTGTCAGCCCAATAACACTTTCCTGCATTGCTTCAAAAATGCATGATTTCTGAGACCCTTTCCTTGGCTACAGTTGCTTTAAAAAACAGCAGAATATCCTCACTCACTGATGATCCATACAGGAAATCAATCTGCAATGTCAAACATCTATTCAGCCTTTCTGAAGCATTGGCTGCACACGGCCGTCATGATTACAGGCAGTTTAGGACTACCAGGCATGTGTGATTGTAAACGTCATTCACTATCTGCCTAATAGCCTCATCAGCAGAAGTGCTTTGTGTCACAGAGAATTGATTCTTGTTACCATAGCTCCTTTGCTGACCTTCTTCCCCCAGAAAAATACTCAGAACTTTGTTTACTTAGCAGTCATTGTACAGCAGTGTGGGTATGCAAGCAGAGTTGCAAAGATACAAAAGGTAAGTCCTCATTTGGGCTTCTCATATTTATTTGCTTGTCAAAACTGATTCGCAGTTGTGACAGCCCTGAATTTTATTAGAAGAGAAGCCTCCTTATGTGCTCATCCTGCTCCTCTCCCTAGACAACCCTTTTGGTCCCCAATGGACAGAGGGCCAGAAGAACATCTGAAATTACCCTGTGTAGTCACTCATCAATAAGATTTCCCCTGATTGTTACCCTTTTTCGGGCTTGGCATTACTCCCCATACAAGGGACGCTTCACTGAGACTTAGGATACGAATTTCAACAAAAACTAGGAGCAAAATCAAAAGCTTTACTGTAGCTTTTGTTTCTTTGCTAACTACATTGGGGCTACTTCCCTATTCTTACACAGAAGAAAGACAAAGAGCAAGTCTCTTGATAAAGCCATGAAATCTACTTCATACTTGACTCTATGGATGCTGGTAGAAAGGAACATAGAGGTCCTAGAAACAGGTGGAGCTTTAGCCCATTTGACTAATCCAGCCCATAACAGCTTTTCTGTCCTAAATAGGGCTTGCAACATTCACTTCCCTGCCAAACCTTTATTAAGGTTCTCCCAAGAGAAGATGTCAGTGCTAGCAACTGACAGCGCAACGGCTGCTCATTGCTCACCAGGGCACTGCACAAATCCTTGCATCCTCCCATGCTAGAAGAGGCATCATTCTTAACCACAGCAGCTTCCCTTGTTTCCAATGCCTTTCCACCTGCATTACGAAGCAGGTTTTAAATGGATAGCTATTAGAAAATACAACAATAGAGAGCATCCTTTCTTTTCAGATGCTCTTTATTTTATGAATCCATTTGGAGTACACAGTGGGTGGTAACTGCATGTGAGGCATATTAATTTTTGCAGTGTCACTAATGAGAAGTTTATGGTTGGCTTATTTCAAATCGTTAACTGTAATATAAAGCACTTAAAGTAATTTACGGTGCCACTGAGGCTATGAAGGATTCCTATTCCTCCTCTTCCTTTCCTGATCTGTAGAGAGTCAGCATGGGGAGGCATCTAGTTTTTGGGATTGTAATTAGTTTTATTTGCAGGTCTATAAAACATAACATAAAGTATGATCTATGTTATCATTAAAAACCTCTTGCCGTTAGTTTTGAAAATGCAATCCTATCACGTCCTTAGGGTAATTTATCCTTTTAACTATCACTGCTCACATTACCCAGGACTGGATGCTTAACTAACTTGTAAAAATTATGGCTATTATCTTTGAACTGTGGTGACTGTTGCCGGTAATTTTGTTGCTGTGGTGGACAGGAAGGCTGGCACAAGGACAGTGATGTTGTCTAGGCTTAAGTTCAATACACAAATAAACAGCTTAATAGCATGAAAAGCCACCCAGACAAAGAAAGTATATGGTAAAGCAAGGCACACCTGCACTGAAACCCTTCTTCTGAAGGCTGTTCCTGGGGCCTTACACAGGTTAAGTTTTCTGCCCAAGTTTCCCTGCCAGTGCAATAGGAAGCTGCAGTCCCAGTGCCTTGTGGACTGTATTCTGGGACACTGTTCAGAATGGCAGAAACAGTAAGCATTTCATTGCTTGGACAATGTGGAACTTCAGGAGTGTTTCCACTTGTTTCCACAAGTGGAAAAATACTGGCTTTTTAAATTAACTGAAGAGACCTTCCATGATGACAGAAATGCACAGAAGGTTGCATGGGTGTTGTGGCTCAACCAATGAGGGAGAATGGTGTTTTGTAAAATAGGGAATGGACAGGTGTGACTGGCAGAATAAAACATGGTTTCTCTTCACCTGGGAACAAGGGAGAAGAAAATTTTTACATACCAGAGTGCTGGGCAGAAGGTAATGAGGAAATGATCCTTTACTGCAAGAACATCTGCTGACACTTGCAGGCAGCAAGGGCAAGATGAGCAGCAGTTAAGTCTGTGGAAGCAAAATCCATCAAAGGCAAGAAAATACAAAGATAATCCCACTGGTTCAGGAAGTCCTCAGATTCTGTAGGGTTTGTCAGGGAAGCAGCCTCTGATGCTTGCCCTGTTCTTGTACTTTATTCTGTGCCTTGCTATTGTTCATTGTTAGGTTCTGTGCAATATAGAAGACCCTTGCTCTAAGCCCACGTGACTGCACTTAATGTTTTTAAGGATTTTTACTGCATTTTTCTGTAAAGTACCTGTATTGGGAGTTACCTGAAACCATCACAATATACATCTGAAGCAGGCAATTTGATGTCCTTGCTGGCTGCCAGAACCTAGGAGCAGGCAGTGAGAACATATCACTACCAATTCACCTGCCACTTCCCTTAAGAGAAAGAACAGGGACAAAGGCATCTGCCTGAAAATAGTAACACTTTATTTGATTTGTTGGTGTTGTTACATTATCATAAATGTTCTATAGTCTCAGAAGACAAAGCCCTAGTTTGGAAAATAATGCACATACAAATCTCTTACAGGTATTAAGTATACAGAAATATACAAAGGTTTCTCTATTATTGTAATATTTCATTAGAATGCCCCACATCCCACATTTTTACTCAGGTTCACCGTACCAATAAGCGTCAACTACAAAGGTAACAAGCAACCTGAAAAAGACATGGTTTATATAACGTAATTATATATAAGTATATATATATCTACAACAGTGCAAATATATCACAGCGTGCAGGCAGCAGTAGTCTCTAGAGAAGCATCATAAAATCGATTCATAGTAATGCAAATGCATTACAGGAACAAGAGACAACGATATTTTAGATATACAGAATATGCACACTTTAGCACGCTGATTTAAAATGATACCTTGCATTGACTCTTGCTTTAAAGACAGAAGAACAAATGTTAAATAATTCAGTAACAGATTCAAGGGCAGTATCTCACAATAAGGTCAACTGACTCAGATAAGGTATTTCACGAATCTTTACTGACACAGGTACTGACACACTGCAGGACTCGCTTGTCTTGTTTAAGATCTAACAATGTGCTCTTTTCCTTAAATTTGATTTGCTTCTACCATAAATTAAGAGCATTTTTTCTCATATTTTTTAACATTGATCAACAACTAATTCAGATTTGTAAAGGTTGCTACAATTATAACCGAGGCCAGGAAAGCTGGTTTGTTGTTTTGTTTTGCTGTTGGTTTTGGGTTTTTTTTTAATAATAGAAAGGAGTTTGTACAATGATTACCCTAAATAGGCTACTAAAATAACCTATCATGGGGTCAGGAAAAAAAGATGTCACAGGTGATACTGAACTAAAAAACCCTGTCAACCTTAAAAGTGAAGACTTCCATGTTGCCTTGCAATCTGCTTAAAAAGAAATTTTAGATTTTTTCTCTTCTTGAAAGAGTAAAGCACACCCATAGATCCAGCACGTTAGGTATCTCGTAGTTCAAAGAAGTCTAAAAAAAGTCATCCCTTCCCCTCTAACTACCTCATGCTGTTCCCGAGCTCATTTTTACACCCCACGTGGACAGCAACCACGAATATCTATCAATAGGGACAGAAGCAATTGGTAAGCATGGGCTGAGCTGTGTGGAGGCCCTCAGAAAGAAATGGGTCAACAAAAACTGGATGTACCTTGAAGGCATAAACAGTGCAGCAAATGCAGGCTGGCAGGCTGAGCCATGGGGATTTCTTCTTCCAAAGGACATGTATTTTGACTGGTCACCCTTTGTTTTATTGTGCTGGCAACAGGTCTCAACAGAAATCTAGATCTCTTACAGGAAGGTTCTACAGTTGACAACTTGTATAAAACTACGGTTCATTGTAAGATTAAAAAAATAAAATAATAGTAAAACCACTGAAGCTAGATTTCATGCTCTACAGTACCACTACTTCTTCACAATCTCTACATGAAATGTGTACAGAAACAGAAATATGCTAAAAAATATGCACAGAATTAAAAGGAAACTTGTTATGCTTGCAGGCTCAGCCTGCGACTTTTGGACATGTAATATGCAGAATGATATCAGGGGCTATAAGAAAACCACTCAGTGGGGTATATTACAACAATCTCTTTATACATTATGAAAACAGGTACTTAAGAACAGAACTGTAGGAGTTGATCCCTGAAAATGCTACTGCCCCTGTCCATGAACAGCAGCGCTCATGATTAACTTCAGTGACACTCAGCACTTAATTTATGCACTCACTAGTGCTGTGTGGCAGTGTCACGGGCACAGCAATGAGCTGCCTGTCACAAACTGTTACAAAGGACATGACACGGTGTCATTTTCTGCCTACTTCTAGTTCCCAACAGCTTTTAAATTATTATACTTTAAAAAATGGGTTTTTTGTACAGAACTAAAGGAAAGATATTCCTGAGAAATCACACCCTATGGGGCTGTCCTGGTAGGAAAATGGATACGCACGAGAAGATCATTTTCTCAAAGATAACAGACCACCGCGTGGGACATTATCTCTGCAGCTACCACCAAGATCCCCTCCACAGATATACAGCCCAATTACCACCCCCAGTCAGCCTGCTCTGGAGGAGCTTAAACCCAGCTACTGCCAACATCAACCTCAGTGTTTTCCAATATTCCTACTTTTGGCAGGGATCTTTGCTGCCCTGGGTGAATGTCAAGGAAACAACAATCCTGTCACTCAGAGATCAGGGCAAAGTTGAGACCTAACATACAGTAGGGCTACAGAAACAAGGTCACTTCAAACACATCTACTTGTTAAGTGTGCTATGGTACCCACAATGCAAGACCAGTTTTAGCAAGTTTCTGTTTTAGCAAGAAATTGCTTGAACTTCCAGTTCCAAAGGTCTGAGCTCCAAAGGTCTAAGCACTAAAACTCTATAAAGTTTCAACCTTCAGCAGCTTATGTCCTCTAAGATGATGTTTCCAGAGCAGCTAAGCAGACTAAGGTAACTTTCTAGGCTTCCTTGATCCTCAGTGCAAGTTATGTACCTCCCTGAGGGCAAATCATGCTTTTTTTTATTGTCACCGTACCTAATTCCAAATCTTTTGCCAGTACCCAAAACACATACCTAGGAAAGACCACATAGGTGATGCTAGGTTCAGTGTGAAGAATTGCCTCTGCAGCTGCCTGTCTAGTCACCATTAACTAGAGAAGGAGCCTGGGAAACCAGAAGAAATGCATAAACTATAGCTCAGTAAGTCCAGGGAGCCGAATTACAGTGCTAAAATTTCAATTTATCCAATTCAGGGCTGTTGTAAAAACTGGAACCACACTGGAGAAATGAGAATCCAGTCCAGCTGACATTGCCCTGAACGCCCCTGGGAAAAGGTGTGACTTCAACTGTGGCAACCTTTATAATAAAACTCACCATACAGGCCAGAATTCAACTCGCTAGGAATTATGGAAGAACCTTGGGTCTATTTGTTCTAGAGATGAATCATTTCTAAAACCATTATCCAGCTAATGAAAATGAAAAAGCATTGAATTTTGTTGGTTGAATCCTGGTATCCATAGTTAAAAGCAGCATCTGTGTAATCTCTTATTCCACACCTGTATCCTAACAAGTAAACCAATGCTGTGGCTGGCCCCTTGCACCCTGAGATCTACCCGTGCTTTCAGAAAGCAGCTCTGCCTTGCTGCTACTCCTGCAGCTCATGTCCTTTTCAGCTGTGTTCATACTAACTCACAAAGTTTGGCCCAAACCAAATACAGGTCTAGAGAACTGTTCTATATGGGAAAGCATTCGAGCTTGTGCTTAACACCTCACTTAGGACAAGATGGTTGATGCACTTCAAAATCCTCCCTGAATGAGGATACACCAGAGTAGAGCCAGTGCCAGACTGGGACAGAAAATTATGTGCTCAACATCTGTAAAGAAGGCTCCAAGCCAGCTTCTGCTGCATACAATCAAGAAGCATCAGAGCAGATCTGTATCAAGAACATGTATCAAGAACTCCCCAGAAAACTAACCTGACCACACTGAAGGAGCTGATCACCAACGCTGCAGTTTTGGGGGGCTCTCCTGCAATATGCAGGACAACACCCATGGCCCTCTCTCCAATACAGCCACCAACTGAGACTGGACTTGAAGCTCAGAAAGAAAAGGCAATGTGGAAGAAGGTGCAGCAGCCTGCAGAAAGAGGTATGCATGTTGTCTGCACCCTCCTCACATGCATTTTCTGAGCAGCTCTGTTTGGAAACATCATCATTGCACCATAAGTCTCCTGAATGTGTCTGTACAGAGCAGGAGACAAAAGAACAAAATCATATTCCAAGAAAAGTTAACACTGAAAAATAATAATAAAGATCCCTTCCTGCTTAGTTTGGAAAGTAATATTGTTCAAATGTAAAGTAGTGATGGATTAGCATTTCTGGTACAGACAGAAAAAAAAAAAAAGAGAAAGGTAATTTTTCCTTACCAAAACTACGCAGATAACAAAAGCAATTATGCAAAACAACAGTAAATATACACTCATTTCCATGCTTGATTTTCATTCTCCTCTTCCCCTTAAAAGAAGTATTCTATGATTCATAAAGATTAATTCAATATCACTGTAAAGCTGTAATCTCCTAAAGACTAACCCCAAAGCAAACGGACCTTTCAACATAGACTCTGAATCTGTTTAGACAGCCACCAGCTCAGCCTTCTGTGCAATACAGCCCTTGCCCAGTGAAGCACTTAAGCCTGGACTTCATTTTAACGGCACTGGTTGTTCCTTCGATTTACAGGAGCCAGTGCAGATGTGAGGAAGTACTAAGGTACTTACTCACTTTGTTGGAGTAGGGCTTCACAGGACCCCATCAGAGTCAAAACCATCCATCTACTGTTGAGTAAATAGAACAGACAGGACATACTCTGTGAAGGTGACTGGGGTGCTACAGGTCAGTAAATACCACACTTCTTCCCAGGAACAAATTTTTAATGAAACAATCATTTCTGTTGACAACACCGACTTTGACACCAGCCTGTCATCTGATGTATTCTGTTTTGGACTCAAGTGTTCATCATCTCCTACTTACATGGCAGCTCTCCCTATTATGTGTATATATATTCCTCTCCTTTTAATAATTAAAAAAAAAAGTATCTCGGGCTCCAAATATTTAGAAGTGAACAGGATTTCAGCAGCAGATATTCTTCTGTTACTCCCTTCGATCTGTAAAGATGAAATTTTCTCAATTTCTTATGTGAGCAGAATCCACTTTCCAAATCTTTTATTTCATTGTAAATAAATGTTTTAAGTTATTTTTAAAAACTTTCAGGGTTTTTCAAACTACATGCAAAATTTCCGCATTGAAAAACAACAAAAACATTTGAAGCACCTGAAGTCTTAACTGATGCACACAGTAGCCAAAGCAACATGTCAAAAAAAGTCAAAACAAAACAAGGAGGCCAACAGAACACTAAAGTCTTCCCGCAATCCCAACAGAAATCATACTTTCAGTCTTCAAGAGACCTATAAAAACCTTTAGACTCTTATGTAACTTTTAACCAGATTGTGACCGGTTCGAATGGTAATAATGGCATTGGTTTCAACCAGTTTATGGCTATTTATATATGGCTATATAAACTGAGGATTTGAAGCCTTTAGAATCTTGCTGGTCTCATTATCCTTCCATGTGCAGCCTCCAGGGCTTCAAAATGTGCTTTCTTAACAGTACAGCACATGCATGCTCAGGCCATTAACCTGGGAATGAATTTTATAATAGGCTGTTAGAATTTACTTTCACATAAATAGAAAAAACACAAGCTGAGGCTATGTTAAAAATCTTTGCAGTATATGAAAACATAACTGGGATGGACTTCTAATACTTCTGTCCCACAGTAGTGAGAAAAGAGATACTATTAGTTAATTTTAGAGCTGAGAAGGGAAAGAATGATTATCTCATTTATGTGTAGCACTAAGTTTCAAGACATTTCCTTTATTTCTTTGCTGGGATACTACAAGTCTGAAAGTGCTTCTCAGAACAGTAGCTTTCAGCTAAAAGCTGCCAGCAGGTGGCTGGGGAAAAGCGTATCTATCTAACAAAAAAGGGAGTGACAAAAAATATTCCAGAGCATGCATTTTCTTAGGAACACCTGTGGAGGACCAGACTTCTGGCTACCATAATACAATACAACGTTACAGTACAGGAGAATATGTTGCAAACTGATGAGGTAAAATAAAAAAAGTCTACCAATAGAGGAGAGGAGCAAGCACAGACAAGAAGAAAGCATCCAAGGAACTCATTCTGCTAAACTGGTCTAGATGGGAGAAGACAGCATTGTCATCATGGAAGTTAACAGTGTTGAAAATATCAGCAAAGTTACTTAATTTGGTGCATGGCAATGGATTTTCAATGTGGTATTTGGTCAGTGGTGTTGGAAAACACAAAACATTAACACTGAAGGTACTTAAATGCCATGGACATCACACTCTTTCATACTCAACTAGCCTACAGGTGGACTAACAATGTGCAACAAAAGGGCAATTTGGCAAATGTAGTCTTTTGTCTGCTTGCAAACAACATTTGAACCACCTGTAATATTCACAAATATTTTGAGAGTCTTTAAATAATCTAGGCATGTTGTGCCAAGGGATTTCAGCTTGTAATTTGTGTAAAAAACTGATCACACTTATGAGGGTTATTTAGAATAGCCAAAACTCTTCATTTCTCACATCTGATAGACACCTAGGTCCATGCCCACTTGTGATCATGACTGGAAAAGCTGCAAAGCTGTATAAAAGCTTTTTTTATGAAAAAAAAAAGTAAGAAAACTATGCAAAGAGGTTGTGCAAGGGTTTTTTTTTTTTTTTTTTCTTCTTCTACAGAAGACCTGCTTTCACAGGTCAATCTTATTTCCAGAGAAAGTTCAACTAACCTTCCTAAAACATGTGACTTGACTTAAAGTCTTCTGGGACACAGGATAAATACAAGCATCCTGAGTTTAACAAGATATTTGCAGTCTATGTCTGTACTGGTAAATTAAATGGAGCCTAGGCAGGGGCCAGGGAAACTGGGAAACAATTGTCTTCCCCACTAAATGGCAGATCTGCAGCCTAGCACAGCCAGAGCTTTTCCAGACAATGTTCGGTCTCTCTCTGGAAGTTAGGACTGTACAGGAACTATTCCTCTTAGCCTCAGGTGTCTGAGGACTAACAGAGCTGGCCCTGGCACTATTTAGTTTACTAGTAGAGACATAGCCATGGAGTCTTCAAAGACAGTCTGAATTGTGACTGCTGGTGGCTAGCAGATGCACAAGGAGACTCGTCATCTACTCTACTGTCATGAGTTGCTGAGCTCCTGAACAGTTTGATGACATTGAGCCACTTCCAATCTGTAAGACTTCAGCATTCCTGGTAGGAATAATGGATTTGTATAGAATATGTAGGTCTGACTCAGAGGTCTGTGACACTAAGGTAAACACACAGTAATGGCAGAAGCAGCAGAATTTTCAAAGAGGTTCACTAAGGTACCCAACATGAGTACGGGCCCCACAGTTTCTTTCTGTTATGAAAACCCAAACCCATGAAAATCAGTGACAAAATTCACATCCACTTGGAACTAGAATTCCCCCTACCAAGTTTACAAAGGTGGAATACGCAAAACAACTGCCTGCTTCTTTTAACAGTTTCACTGGTCTTCAGACTGATTATTTATTAATTCCCATGTCACACATGTAGCCTTCGGGATGAAAACAAAACCACTTGGCATAATTAGACCTGCAGTTTTACAAGGTTATTTGTGTATTTTGAGGAGAGTTCTACACACGGCATGTTGCAGATACAATGAACACTGCCGCATGAGGCAGTCACAAGTGCTTTAACACAATACCCCAAACTCTGAGGTATGAAGAGCTCCTGCACTCCCATCAGGCTTTAACAATCGCTCAGGCTTTAGGGTTAGGTTCTGCTTGCACAACTTAAGAAAAAATAAGCCTTGGAGTGCTTTGATTTTTTCATCTGCAGGAGGTAGATCAAACAGATAATGAGCAGAGTTAGTATTTCAAATATCACAAATACTGAGGATTGAAAAGACACTGCAAAAGAACATTTTTTCAATCATTCAGCGACAGCCTGAACGTGTCTGACTGCCTGTGCTATCTACTGACGCTTTCAAATATGGACCACAGGTTTAGTGCAGACTCAGAACTGCCTCTTCCTCCTATCATTACAGTTTTCAGATATGAGACCAGCTCGACAAGTAAAGCACCAGAATTCTAAATTTAGACAGAAACAAAAATAATGTCTTGAATCACTTCAGGTTTGTTTTTAAAAAAGTATCCGTATTAAAAAGATAATCTTTACCTTATAATTAATACATTTACAGACTTTTGGCCAGATGGGGTAATTCTGTGGAAAAGAACTGCAAAGTAATTCATAGAAAATTGCAAAGATGAAATTCTGAATTTAAAAAGGTGAGAGAATTCCATTTTCTTTGCATTTCCCATTTTGCATCTCATTATCTTGTCAGCTATAGATGACATTATAATATTCTGGCTACCAGGACTAGTATCCTGGTGACCTTATCACGAAATTGGTTTTCATAAGGAAAGCTCCTGCAGCCAGTTTTCTTATTAGTTACACTGCCTTGGTATTTATATTCTGTGGTGTAAAATTCCCTTCTATTTCTTCTTCCTAGTTAAAGCTAGAAAGTGTAATGAAAGACCCAACCCAACTGGACTGATTGGCTTAACACTATATGTCCACTACCCCATTGTGGTTCTCTATGGGCTAGGTCATAACAGCATCTAGCTGGGCACTGGAGACCGGTCTGCCACAGTGAGACAATGTCAAGTGCCCTCTATTGCATGTCTAAAGATCTTCCTACTGCATTGGTTTAGATGTTTTTCCTTTACCTCTCTGCTCGGATTTTGTATCTGAGAACAAAATAGGCAATTAGGCGCAGAGAGACGAAGAAAATTCCAAGAACAATGAAGTCCAAGTAAAGTTTGGCATTTTCTACATCCAGTTCTCTCAGAATGGCCTCTGATTTTTGAAAATGGCAAGTGTCATCTTTGTCACAATGCAGATCTTCTCGATCCAGTCCATAGATGGATAGAATAACGCCTTCGAACCCGTATCTGGAAAGAAGAAGGATGGATTACAAGGAAAAGTCCTGATGATCTGTTTAGAAATACTCCACCAGCACAACCCCTGTGAGAGCTGAGATGGAACACTGAGGGGTTTGGTATCGTTCTGACACATGTTTCTTGGGGCAAGTTCTATCCGTTACAATCAAGCAAATGACATGTCACTGGCATGTTACATAAGACTGAACAAGGTCAAAAGTTTTGCCTTTAACTGCTTCTAGTTAGTGTAGAGTGCAATTTCTCCAAAGAAAATATAGAAAGCAGAGTAATTTCAGCTCACATTCAGAAATTCCCCTTTTAGAAGTGACATCATTACTTCAATGTTTAAAAAAAAAGCAACGTGGATACAATTATGGTTTTAAGTCAGATACATTAAAACCGGCATCAATCTAGAATGTCCCTTTTCTGTCCTTCCATGTGCTATAGTTTCACTAACACTGCACTTTCCACGTCTCCGCTGGCACTGGGTGCACTTCGCATCTGACTTTGTGAGCAAATAAGCCATCATGGATCCCATGTGTATGGTGGCTCCCTCCAGCTTCAGGAGACCCCACACGAGCTTGACAACAGCTTAAAGCCTCATCTTGAATTATAGCTACTAATTCATGGGGTGCGGTCTCTTAATTTTTGATAAGTGTGTAAAACCTCACTTGCCAAATTAGATGATATTTTAGCTTGGGTTTTCTCAATAGTAGTGCAGCTTGGGCAGGGTGGGGGGAAGGGGGATGGGAAAATGCAGCTAATTTCAGTTATAAACATTTAAATGTCTAGTCTAAACTATCCCTCTGTGCTAGCCTCCAGGTTTCCCGATGGCTACCATCCCATCTTAAGACAGCTGTCTCAGACAGAGATAGATAGGATGTAAGATGCTTATGGTTCTTAAAACACTAGTTTAGACACACATGACAAAATAGCAGGCCTCTTGTGACAGTGTTACTGCAAAACTTAAAACCAGGTCTTTATCCAACAAGTCTTGAGGATAGAGATCTGCTCAAGGGTAAGAAGGCTGTACAGAGGGATCTGGACAAGCTGGATTGATGGGCTGAGGCCAGTAAGGGCAACTGCTGGCTCCTGCACTTGAGCCACAATACCCCCCTGCAACACTACAGGCTTGGGGAGGAGTGGCTGGAAAGCTGCCTGGTGGAAAAGGACCTGGGGTGTTAGCTGACAGCCACCTGGCTATGAGTCAGCATGTGCTCAGGCAGACAATAGCATTCTGGCTTCTCTAAGAAATAATGTGGCCAGCAGGACCAGGGAAGTGATTGTCCCTTGTACTTGTGTCCCTTGTCCCTCCCTGTACTTGGCACTGGCGAGGCTGTATCTTGAATACTGTGTTCAGTTTTGGGCCCCTCACCACAAGAAAGACATTGAGTTGCTGGAGCAAGTTCAGAGAAGAGCAACAAAGCTGGTGAAGGGTCTAGAGAAGAAGTCTTAGGAGCAGTGGCTGAGGGCACTGGGGTTGTTTAGCCTGGAGAAAAAGGAGGCTCAGGGGTGACCCTCTTGCTCTCTGCAACTACCCGAAAGGAGGTGGTAGCAAGTTGGCTTCTTCTCCCAGGTAACTAGTGATAGGACAAGAAGAAACAGCCTCAAGTTTCACAAAGGTAGATTTAGATTAGATGATTGGGCTGAGGCCAGTAATACGAGGTTTAACGAGACCAAGTGCAGGGTCCTGCACTTTGGCCCCAATAACCCCCTACAGCGCTACAGACTGGGGGATGAGTGGCTGGAGAGTGGCCTGGCAGAGAGGGACCTGGGAGTACTGGTTGACAACCAGCTGAACATGAGTTAGCAATGTGCCTAGGTGGCATGGAAGGCCAATGGCATCTTGGCCTGTATCAGGAATAGTGTGGCCAGCAGGACT
>JAAGNO010022523.1:54126-105129 GCA_033439905.1 Ceryle rudis
AAGGGACTGGAGGGAAAGTCTTATGAGGAGAGGCTGAGGGAGCTGGGGTTGTTCAGCCTGGAGAAGAGAAGACTCAGAGGGGACCTTATCACTCCTACAGCTACCTGAAAGGAAGTTCTAGTCAGGTGGATATCAGACTCTTCTCTCAGGCAACTTGTGACAGGACGAGAGGGCATGGCCTGAAGCTGTGCCAGGGGAGGTTTAGGATGGATCTTAGGAAGCACTTCTGCATGGAAAGGGTGATTAGACACTGGAATGGACTGCCCAGGGAGGTGGTGGAGTCACCATCTCTGGAGGTGTTTTAAGGAAAGATTGGATGTGGTGCTTAGTGACATGGTCTAGAGAGACCTTATTGTGGCCTTTCGGTACTTAAAGGGGACTGTCAGAAAGATGGGGACAGGCTTTTTATCAGGGCCTGTTGTGATAAGACAAGGGGTGATGCTTTTAAACAAAAAGAGGGAGATTTAGACTCAAGAGAAGGAAGACATTTTTTACACTGAGGGTTGTAAGACCCCATCCCAGGTTGCCCAGAAAGGTGGTAGATGCCCCATCCCTGGAACTAATCCAGGTGAGGTTGGTTGGGGCTCTGAGAAACCGGCTCTAGTTGCAGATGTCCCTGCAACTATATTTAAAAGATGTCCTATATTTAAAAGATGTGCAGATGTGGTGCTTAGCAACATGGTTTAGTGGTGGACTTGGAGGTGCTGTGTTAATGGTTGGACTCCTTAATCTTGAAGGTTTTTTCCAATATAAACAATTCTATGATACTACGTTCTAAGTCTACTTAGGATACAGCAGTGATATATACAACATTTTCTTCCAAATTGGAGTGCTGGCATCAATTTCACAGTTGGGCACACTGTCCCTGTTATTTGCAAAATCCAGGAAGATCTGCATACTGCGTAATCCCACTGAATTCCAGTGGACTGACATGGACTTCTGGCCAGTAAGTGGTCCTGAATGTTCCTATTTATTCCACATCATATACAACATAAAATGCAGTGAGATGATGTCACATACACATCTATACTCTAAAAGAATGTGCTGTGAACACTGCCTCTTTGGCACCCAAAATAACCAACCAAACAAGCAAAGGCAAACAAGCATTTCCAGATGGGAGGTTAATGGCCTCCCTAGCAGTACCTGACATAGGAAATGTAGGACATCCACTGGAGGTATGTTGGGATGGTATCAAAGCTGACAAAAAACCCAGAGAACAGAAGCACTGGGATGGCAGTAACTGGTCCCACAAAAGTAGCCACCTGTGAAGAGAAGGAGTTGGCAATATCTTGTCAGAGAGCCAGAGAAAAAAAAAAAATTAACTTGCTTTTTCATCTGATATCCTGACTTCCAGTGAGAAAATCAGCCTTTAAAAGACTGGATTTGCCTTATCTGTGCCAAACCCAAATAGGCACTGCAAGCTCACTCTTCAGGCAGCGGGGAGCAATGCCATTCAAGTCCTTACAACGCTACTCCCCAAAATTATCACAGTTCCAAATACTATGAAATTACTGATTTTTTGGATGAGATTTCTTGTGAGGGGAAGGTTAGATGCTGTTAATGGAGGAAAAGGGGTCCCTCTCTTCTTCCTAAACCCTGCTAGTAGCTGATGATGTTGCTGTGCTGGGATATGTTCTTTGAAGGACTTGAACCCACCAAGAAATTTACAAAACAAGATGGGCATTGTGATAGTCTTGCTTCTCTGGGTATGAGACTCCTCTTTCTAAATACTATCCTTTCTCACTCACTCCCCCCTGAGGATACACAGACCTCCCTACTCATTAACCCCACATGAACAGTATCTTCAACTGGTCCTACAACATTTTGAAGAGGATAAGGAAAATCTCCAGCTGGATGACTTTGGTGGGGAAGATAAATAAATGTGAGGGTAACAGAGCACTGGACAGGCTGCCCAGAGAGGTGGTGAAATCTCTGGAGACTTTCAAAAGCCACCTGGACTTGCTCCTGTGTGATCTACTCTAGGTGATCCTTGCTGTGGAAGGGAGATTGGACTAAATGATCTTTACAGGTCCCTTCCAATGGTCCCTACCATTCCGCGATTCTGTGATCTTGACCCAGTCATGCCAACAGCTGCTTCCCTCCCTCTCTCTGCCAGAAGTTCAGTTTCTGGGCAAGCCTTTTCCTACTGTGCCTCCTGCAACCTTTTTGCATGTGTATGGAAAAATCCTCTCTTGAGATGTTGATCCTCATGGACTATTTCCACTTTTTAGATGCTTAGAAATGCCTAAGTCCTGCAGCTTCTAGGACATGTTCATCCTGGCATGAATAGCAAGTGACAACCCCCTCAATCAAGGGCAGGCACAGCCCTGTTCAGATGGTGAAGGAACTTCAGAGCCTCACATCCAGTGTATGTATATGCTGTTTAAGTTGATGCTAATAGGAAGCATCCAGTAGATCTATCAGACCAAGACAGCTTTTTGCCTGTCATCTCAACACATGTCTTGGGGACACAGCAGCAGTCACAGTAGTCAGTCAGTGTTAGGAGATGGCAGGGCTCCTGCGAGAGCACAAAACACCATCCATACCTGGAGGGATGTAGATGCTGCACCTATGAGAAGACCCAGTGACTGAGCCACCAGGGATGTCATGGTTCCCAGGGCAGCAAAGAGGACAAATCGGAGTGCATCAGATGGCTGTGAAGTCATCCAGTACACAATACTGCAGTAAGCCACGGGAAACATGATCTGCAAGGAGATACACTTGGCATTAGTCCGCTGAAGCCAAACATTCACTGTTACTCTAAATAAGATAAAAACATGAGGAGTTCAAGTTAATCCACAGCTCTCAGCCTTTCCATTACACGACAGGCGTGGCTGAAGAGAATAAATACATCTACCACAGACTGTGATACCTATCTAACTACTTGGGTATTAGAAAACAGATCCCACTCACAGCCCTTTTCAATTCCCTTTCTGCAAAAAAGCAAATATGGTAATCTGTTAAAAAAAATATTGTGTCAGGTCTCAGCTTTTGTGAATTCCTGCTGTTTATTCTTAGGGTGCTCCTGATTTGGACCTGAAGCTTCAGCACACATATATGAACAGTTTCTCCACTATTCAGATAGATAAAATACCAGTACCGATTTTCCTGGCAAGTGTACTTGCCATGAACTTAAACAGTTCTTGTTTTATTGAAGAGTAGAGCATATACCTGAAAAGGAACATCAGCCATGGTTTTCGCGAGATAGTAGGCTTTCAGGCTGTACCAGTAGTTCAGGTGCTCTCTAAGAAATACTCCCATCTCAAGAGGAACTACAGAGAACACAAATTTGTAAGTTAGGTTGCCACTGTGCAATATTGCTGCACATAATAACAGTTTATCCATGTCTAATCCTGCACTGCTCCAGTCCCACGGTGGGACTGGAACTTTGAGGCCTTTGAAAGGCCAGCAATAGATTCAGTGATTTATAATGAAACATAAGAGGTCAGCTCTGAGAGTTGCTCCCTGTTTAGAATATGTACCAGTCTACTCAGATGGACTGAACCTCCCTTAAGGAGTCTTTTTTAATTAAAAGTGGTGTCATAATTTGAAGAATCTGGTTATTCCCTTTGGTCCAACACGGAATCCAAGGTAACAGCCCTCTCAGAGGAAGTATGAAACAGTCCATACTGCTGGAGTTTCCTTCTGACACCACATAAATACACCAATCTTATGCAGGAGTCATGAAGTCATGGAAGTCCTAGAGAAATTATTACATGCTCCCTAAAACCAACCACAAGCTCATGACAGAGTTGAGATGCACTGGCACAATGGGAAATTCCAGTCCAGGACTGTAACAGTGAACTGTCTGGGTTAAGAAACACTGGCAAAACTGGGGAGAGAGAGATGTCACTGAGCACATCTATCTCTGTGTGCCTCTACACAGCTGTTTATAGAGTGCAAGATTTAACCCCACACTTGCCTTCAAACTAGAAGCACAAGTCAAATGTTACCTTACACAAAACAGATACACTACAACACCCTCCCAGCTTAGTACAATCTCCTTGTCCATTGATGTAACCAGCAGTAGGACTGTACTCACACGTAAGGACAGTTGGCATGAGCGCAGCGAACATAAGAAACAACATGGAAAAAAAGAGGAAGCCGGAGTTGCTGAGGACTTTCTTAGCTTCATTGCCAATGCCCAAATAGAGCAAGCCGATGAGCAGTCCAATGCCAATGTGTGAAGTGATACGCAAGTGTGTCAGGACCTAAAAGCAGGGGAAGAGTAGTATTTCTGATCAGGAAGTCTGGGCTCAAAACCAATGGCAATATAACTGAAATCAGGTATAGAGATGGCAGAAGAGGAGTACTTATGTCCAGAAGAACACATATAGAAATGTTCACTTCCTCCTGGCAAACCGGGCTTCAAATAAGGAGTACTTACTGTAATGAGCTTCCCAGTGTCAATCAGTAGCTAACAATAGTATGGAAAATTTCTTCCTGTAAACACAGGCAGAAACTGCAAATGCTGCAACCTGAAATCTTACTGTCTGACCATGTCAGGGAGCCACTGACACTCATTCATCAAGAGAAAAAGACTTTCTCCCTGATTAACAGATAAATTACTCAGAGCAGAAGATAGGGAAAAAAGGTATTTCAGGCTTATACAGACCAAACTAACTTAATCAGGCATAAATTAGCCTTCTGTGCCTTCTCTGCAATACAATATTCCTACAAGAGGTATGGAAAAACCAAAACAAATAATAACATCTGGAACAACTGCAAGGCTTTACAGTTGAGCAGGGAAAAAAATCTTAAAACCAACACTGTTCTTCCATCTATGCATCAGAAAGTAAGTTACAGTTTCCCCTAGGTGAAGATGAGGACTGTATGATCCACGGGTAGTGCTCACACACCTCTGAGATACGCTCTCCAAGTGCACCAGAGACATTCTGATCTACTTGAGCTAGTTCTAAGCTAGTTGAGCAACACAAAGCATGTGAAGCTGTATGTATGCTCTGGCAAAAGCTCTCCCACATAAATGTGTCAATTTATTTTTGACCAAGTATTTGGTACTAGACCAGATGTGTTAACTGTTCCAGATTGCCCGAAGGCAAAATTCAACAAATGCACTATAATGTAAAACAGCAAGGGAGAATAACAAGTTATGGCAAAGAAATGTACTGGCAAAACAACAAATGGCCATAACATATATGGTCTGGAAGTAAGATGCTTCCTAACCAGAACTGCATGGTTCTGACATATCTTCCCAAACAGAGCAGTGGGGAAAACAGCTGATTGCTTTTACTGGAGCATTTAATATAGTGTTTCCTTTTCTGAAAGGGAAGGAATATTGTGGTTATCTAACAGCAAAGACCTAGACAAAATAGTCCAGCACGTTTCTTCCCAGCCTGTAGATCTGTGTGGACATGTCTGTACTGGAAACAGTAGTCTCCTAAAGAGGTATCTGCCTGGGGGCAGGGCAAATGCAGTGTAGCTGCAGCATCTGGAGCTCAGTGAAGCTCAGCTTAACCTGTCACAGGGGTAACTCACTCATGCTGAGCGCCACATGGCTCGACTGCTTTTGGCTTCCAAACTCCCTCATTTGAATCCACCAAGTGCCCACCAGTATAGATATGTCTGGCTTTCTCCTTTTCTAAGGACAGGTATGTCAAATTGATACATCAATATATATGAATGTATAAATTATCCACACACACACCCCCCCTTGTGTAAAGCTCTGAAAACCTTCCAACGAACAGGAAAAGCAGCAGGCAAAGCCTCCTAGAATTTATCAAATTGCAAATTTGGCACAGAGAAAAGCACTTGGCCAACCAGCACTGATTATACTGTATGGGAGTGAGCTCCTTGGGCAGCTGTGCATGGAAGGTCTGGTAGAGGAAGCTCATCTCCTTAACTCACACTTGTTGATGAAGGGACAATCCTTTCTAAAGGACATTTCAAAGCATCAATCAAACAACGTAAACAGTCCTATTGCACAAATTCATGAACAACTCAGCTACTTAGAGGTAAGGAAAACTTTCTTGAATAAAAATAACAAACGGTCCCATTGCATTTTGTTAATGCAAATTAGGCACCCAAAACATTGCATGAACATATGTGAAAACCACAGAGTTTTGGATTTTCAAGGGGTTGTTTATTTTTAAGAAAAAACATGCAAGATTTTTTTTTTTTCATTGTGAATTAAGTCTTTCATCTTGGTATTAAATGAATGAAAACAGAAATGTTCCCTTTTCAGAGAAGGAAAGTTTTTATTTACCAGTTATCTGTTTGAAAAATAAAGACATAAAGTATTAATCTTATATCACACTGAAATTATTATTATCTCTGCTGTACTGAATTTTCTGGAAAACCTAATTTTATCCTAATTTTGTAACAGATCAATAAACTTCTCTCTCACTTTTTAGTAGCATAAAAACTGCATAACAGACCTACCAGCACAGAGAGGAATTAAGTTTTAATTTTTTAGGCCAGATTTTTCAGAGTTCCTCTGAAGAAAACTGTTATTCACAATGAAGATGGTACAGTTAATAGCAAGACTGAGAGATCAATTTCAGATTCTGTGATGATCTTGCATTGGCTGTTGGATATGACCTTTAAGGCATATTACACTACCTCACAACCAGCTGGATAGAGTTTTTGGCTACAAAACTTATTATACAGGCAGTCTTACCGAATCCCTCAGGATGGTGAGAAAAGTTCTCTTGAAAAGGATACAGAACTGGGTTAGGCAGCTGGCAGAGAAGCTGTGGCAGCCTTCTGTGGAGGAGGAATCCTGAGGAAACACATAAAAGAATAAACTTCTTTCTTTGCAGTATCTTGCTTAGTTTTCATTCACAGAACCCCACTCTCATCAGCTGAATGTGCTCAGAAACCTCCTCCATTGACCAAAGATTTAAAATCTCTTCCTCCCCCTCCAGTCTCAAGCCATACCCGTTAGCTGTGATACACAAAATACCTCTTCAGTAGGCCGGTGCCAGAGGAAGGGATTCAACTCGTTCTCACCACCAACATCTCTCTTGTAGTCTGTGTCACATATCCTCTCCCGTACTGCCCTTACCAGCCGGCTGTTCTGGTCTCCATATTCACCAGATGCTACTTCCATTACTACAAAACCAGAAGGTAAGTTACTGGTTTACACTACTGACTAGTTACAAGCCTTACCATTAGATCCCCTTGATTATGTAACATTGACAGAAACAGAAGTTTTGTCTAGAACAGGCTCTAAAGTGCCATATGCAAATTCCTATGTATATACACATAATTAAACGTATCTTTCCATAAATCTTCAGGGAGTTCTCTTAGCCCTGGAAGTTAAACGAACCATTTTAGAGGAAAGGTAGTAAATATGGGGTAGTCTTGGTAATAAAAAATGACAAAAGTCTGTTTTTGTGGTCCTTACTGCTTCTTTGGAATTAGGAAACAACAAGGAAAAAACCCTCATTGCTATTAGCTGCATGATACCACAGTGGTATGGCTCAAGATAAAAAAACAGAATACTGGAGCCACTTTGAAAAGCCACTGAGATTAATTACGAGGAAACACTGAAGAATATGTTTTATCTTTCATTTCCTGGAACTAAACTTCCACTGCAGAGAAATATTCACTAAATTTTACCACTAGATGGCATTCAAATTACTTAGAAAAAATATGAATAATTGTATTTTGAATTTCATTACATAAATGTACACATGCACATATGTATATATGGACAGAAGTATAAAACATACCATCGTCCCCATTACTCGGAAGGGGCTAATCAAATACAAAATAAATTTAATATACTATTCAAGTTGTCCTTACCAAAATCTGCTGGATTGTGATAGGTTGGGCAATTCAAACCCAAATCTCTCAAGTAAGGGACTAGGTTTAATACCTTCCCGCGGTAAATGCATTGACCTTGACTCAAAACATAGAGCTGGAAAACAAGGCAAGGAAAAGAAAAACAAAAAAAGAAAAATGTGAAATAGTATAAAAATACTTGAACCTGCTCCCTGTGTAACAGCAATCCATGAACCTAATGACCTTTTCTTGTCCCTTTAGGAAGAACACGTTGGGAAGTGAAATGCTTAAGGTTTGAATTCTGCAAACATTCCCTCCAGGACTTGAAGTACTTTAACACAGAAACAGACTAATTCCAATCTTAGACACATGCTGAAAACAGGCAGGAAACTGTAGAGCCAAGCCATCTAATTTCCACACATTACAGATATTTTGGGTTGGGTGACAAGACTGGTGAATGCAGGAATGGAAAGAGAGGTGGAACAGCACAGCAATGGGCAACAGCTTGATTATCTTACTTTTAGACAAGCTTTTGACTTTAAATAAACCTCCTTGACAGACTGACAATCTGCAAGAGCTTGTTTGCCTGTGGTGTAGTAGGTTTTCTCTTAGCTCTCACAGGTCTAATTTAAATCTCCTAACAAGATTAAAATAAATTTAAATCTAACCTAAACATGCATCCCGCTGTTAGGTTGGTGAAAAGATCTTTGACTGACTTAATTTCAATTATTATTATTTCAACATGAATAAACTCTTCTAAATTTACACCTCCACAGCTAGCATAAGAATGCGTACTGTAGCCATTGGCACTAAAGCTTTCTGGCTCTTAAATTACTCTACTGACAGCTCTGTGCCCAGGAGCAGTGGTGGCTGAAGGCAGGAAAATCAGAAGTGCAATAATCAAGACTTTACAAACATAGCAGCCAGATTCTTTGAAAAAGAAAAGAAGAAAAAAAACATAATAAAAATTTGTATCTTACTCTTATTTATTTATTTTCCGTATTTGACCTGGAACCATAAACTAGATTTATTCATGTTTTTTTACTTAGAGAGTGTAGATGTGAAAGTACAACCTACCTAAACCACAACTAAAGAGTTTGAGAATGATACCTGATCAAACAACTCGAACAGTTTAGCACTGGGCTGGTGAATCGTGCAGATGATGGACCTGCCACCTTGGGCTAAAGCCTTCATCAGAGAGACAACCTGAAAACATGACGCGCTATCCAAGCCGCTGAATAAAACAAAGAAGTTTGTTATCCACAGGTCCACAGGCCCCCTGCAAAACTAGCACACATATTTGCTACACTGGTCTCTCACTAATACTCTTTTATAATTTTTTTCTGTAGCGGTTTAATTTGATCATATGCCAAACTTATGCTTGTATTTCTCCATCAGTCTTTTAATTACATTGGAAGCATGCCTGAGAATGAAAAACAGAGTATTCTCAAATCTGCCTTAAGGGACTTCTACATTTTAGGACTGCAGATTTAAATGCTCCCAACTTTAATGAATAGATACATATTCATAGCTCTCCCAGCCTCCTCCCAGACTGATCACAGAATTTGATTCTAAATATGCTACGTTCATTATTAAAAGTCACGCTTTATAATGCTTATATTCAAGCTATCTTTGCTTCAAAACCAAAACTCATGCGACAATCTGAAAACACTTTCCTCTCTCTCTCTTCCTTCCTGCCTCAGTTTATGTCTCCCTAAAAATAATTTTTAGTCCCATGGTCCTGCACTTACAGCAGTGAGCCAAGACACAAAGTACCCAAATCAAATTATTTCTAGTGGCCTTATTCAGAACTTACAGGCGACACAAAATGAGTGTCTTCCAAGGATTTAGAAGTGAATAACTTTTCTGAAGCACTGTTCTACTACATAAAGCAATATTTATCTAACTTTAATTTTTGGCCTTAGAAGTACCTGGTTGGTTCATCAAAAAACATGACAGGGGGATTGTTCACCAGCTCCAAAGCAATGGCGAGGCGCTTCCTCTGGCCTCCAGAAAGACTCCCAGTCCTTGTATTGGCACATGTCAGTAAACCGAGGGCTGTCAATATTTCCTTCACCTAGAGGAAACACAGCAATGCACCATTTAAATTATTAGCACAAAAGAAAAACCTTTTTACTGGTTTTCATGGAGAATGTAAACTAGCTCATGACTTTGCTTCACTGTCCACACACCAAAGCCTTTCTAATATAGCATTTATTATATTCAGTGGGGCTTAACAGTCTATCATTTACTATTCTGACCCAAATTTTACCCGTGTGTCCTACAGGACCTGTCCCAGTAAGGTAGCTCTGCCTGTGAACATGGAGTGGAAATCAGTTCTCCTATAGCACTCCTTGGATACAGCACTGGTACCAAAAAGCCTTGCAGGATGTGAGGACTTATTACACAGTGAAGCCAAGAAGCGTCTTTCAATAGACCTTCTAGGCTGAATTTACAAGGGACTGGAGAACTGTTTAACAAAAATCAGTGGTTTCTAGAGAGCAATGACCTCTTATCTCATCTGTTCTTCACAGTCCACTCTTTAAAGTGAGGCCATTGATTTAAAGTGTTTTCATTCTCCTCAGAAACAATTCAGTTGTCACATGTACTCTCAGATGTTTGGGATTTCCTCAAGGCACATCCTCAGGAAGTGCATGGCTTGTCCCAGGGTCTTTGGAGCAAAAGAAGACTAATCCCATCTGCTATGAATTTTTCTGTTTCAGTGATTGTAGATCTGGCCTGGTAGCCCTATATGAAGAACACAGTTCTTAGCATCAGTGAAAACACAGGCATATAAATGAGTGAATCCAAGATACACTGCTCATGAAATTATAAAATCTACCACTTAAGAGGTAGAAAGAAAGCCCAGACATTTAATACTTCACTTAAGTATACAAAAAGGAGTCCATAACTTTTTCAAGTAATAGTTGCTCGGACAGAGTTTTCCAGGAAGGGTGGCTAACATGGTAAAAATTGCTTAGAACAACCAGGCCCTGACCTTTCACTTGTCCCGATTTTGATTTCCAGTAGCTAACTCTCTCAGTGAGAGGGGGTGAAAAAAGAACAAAATTCACTAACCCTGGTTTTCAGAGAAAAGATGCTAATTACAATTACCTCCTTCCCTTTACCTCTCGGAAGAATCTTATGGGACATGGGCAGCACAAGCTAAGTCAACTACAAACACAAACCATTGTTCACTGGGGGATTTTTCTCTTGTCCCTGTTTTAAACAAGAACCTGTAATCTTGCTAACACAACTGCATAAATTCATAAAATTTATCTATGATAAACACTTGCCTTACAATTTACAACAACAAAATGATCTAGCCCAGTACATGCCAGTAACACTAACCAGAAAATGACTGCCCTTCTAAGATGTGCTGAATAAATGCATACAACACAGGTTTTTCCTCAAAGAGCTCTCTGCGGTTACAGTGACAGGGTGAACAAGTGAAGTAACTTCCTTGGCCTAACTTACTAAAGTGTAAATGAATTAAGACTTTCAAAACACCAATAAAATTAGCAATTGTTTCTAAACAAATGTGTTTTCCAAGAAAAAAAAATCTGTGCTTGGCTTATTTAAAAAAAAAAATAAAATTTGAGAGAATCAAAGCAATCTTAAGGTACCAAATATATGGTGATTCCTGTAAATTTCTCTCTTTGGAGCTCTTTCTGATTGTCACGGATTCTCTGAGATGGAAGAAATGCCAAACATTCCAATTTGGAAATAAATACAGACAAAAGACAGTCATGAAAATGGCCACTCTACCTCGGAAGTTGCCACAGTTTACATATTTCAGGCAAAGGGTATGATTCTCACCAGGTGGGTCAGAAGCAGTTTCACTTTTTCCTTTACAAACCTCTGCTTAATAATCACATGTCAGCTACTGTCAAGAGATGTCTCTTACCAGAGTAAGAGACTCCTCTGAAACGATTAAGTGCAACAAGTTAGGTTCAGACCTCCATTATACAAAAAGAAATAAACTGGCATCTGTGGAAGAGCAGGAAGCCTCTCATGTTCCTGAGACAGCAGACCACAACTCTCTCATGTCTGTGTTCCACTCCCATTCCCGTGTGCCCTCATCTCCTCCTTCCTCCCACACAACTTGGTTTCAGTTGAGTCCTGCGACGTGCCTTCTTCCAGTCACCTGCATAATTTCCTAATTTGCCCATGGAGGGCCTTCTCAGTGAATGGCTCTGGGAGTACAAAATGCACCAAAATAACAATCTCACCCTTTGATTTACAAAGAAGAGCAATGAAAAATCCTGGGAAGTACAAAACTTGAATTTTACAAGAGTAAGTATGGCAAAAACATTGGAAGCTTCCTATACAAACAGTAACTCCCTTTTCATTAGTATGAAAACAGAGCTGCTAAGCCACAAGAAGACTTGTCCAGAGCAACAAGCATGTCCCTAACAACGGCAGAAGGAGCAGCCTTGGAAGGTAAATAAATGTCTGTTATCACATGAGCCTCATTAGCTGTCAGCATAACCCCTCATAAGAGATGCTTTCTCCTTGAGGAGGCAGTGTAGGAGAGATCATGCTGTCTCCTTGTTGGTGCTGGTTTATGCTGGACTGAAACACAGTTTGAGGCCAGCCAAAACATCTCCAAACACTTTCTGAACTACCATTTGACTTTTCACGACTCTCTCAACAACCTGAACCATCCCTGCTTTCACCAGTGCCATCATTTTCTGTTTACGTTTAGCTCCAGGCATTATCTTCCCTGGGCATATATGGTTTTGAAACACATTGTGCAGCACTGAACTGTTCCTCTCCTAGGCTCCAGCATGCTCTGGTAACTCCACTGAGCACAGGCAGACTCTTCAGCTCTGAGCATCCTTACGAATACATAGGCCCAGATGTTTTAAGTGCAGAATAAATATGTAGAAAGGGCACATTTCCAGCCCATTCAAGTATAACTGAGGTAACCAAATTCAGTTGAGAAAGCCACCTCATGCACAGCTAATACATCAGAAGAGATTTTGCCTGGTCACACACCTCCAAGGTATTTTCTTTAAAAGGACAGCCCTGTGTCAGAACAAATGATGGGGAGGAATAGCAATCAGGTGAGAGGAGCACACTTCCTAGTACAGGTGCCAGACGTGACTCATTTATCTTGCCATGCAGAAGATGTCTGAGCCCTCAAACATGTATGGAAGAGAATCTAAGGTGCTAAGGTACATTAAAAGGAATCTTACAAAACCTGAGAATTTAACTGAGTAGGTCTTTTACAATTATCTACTCAGTTTCATACTGAAAGCAACTTTCACAGAGACTCTAGCAAACACTTCCTCACAATGATACCTGTCAACTTTGAAGTTATGATGTATTCTGTCATTACAAGTCCAATGTAACTAAATGTTAGATAGAAACGTCTGCTTTACAGAGCTCACTTCATGGACCTCTTTGGCATCTCCAAAAATTCCCAGTTTGATGGACAGTGTACATACCATTTCTCTCCTGCCTTCATCTTTCTCTTGAAGTTTCAGATGAGCAGATACCTGGAATGAAATACAATGGAATTTGAGTTTGAACTGCTCTGAAGCACAACAACCAGTTACAGTGAACGACTCAGGCACAACAGCCTAACACACCATTTAAACAACTCCTTTCAATCCAGACAGGAAAGTTTCAGTTGAACTATGATGTTCAAATCACAAGCCTGTGCAGTAGGTAACTGAGTATAACCTGGCTTAAGCAATCACTCAAGCAACCAACAAAAAGTGTATTAGAAAGAAAGGCCATTCTGCAAGTCAAGCAGATGGAGAGGGAGGACAGAAGAGTCATGGTTTTTGCACAGCCACTAACTTCCCAGGCAATGCCAGAAATAGTTTATTTGTGCTTCATCTGTATTACTAGGATAACCAAACTCTGCCGTTCTTCAGGATTTGAGCAAGTAAGCACAGAAATAAATAATCTTGTGAAAGATGTCATATGCTGCCCTAAGAGGCAGCTCCAAAAATCATAATGATTAACCCTCATTAGAAGCAATTAAACTGTTAAGTAATTATTTTTGTCAGAGCCTTGATTGATTAATTTAGACAGCAAGTATCATCTGGGCCCAATTCTACAAAAGTGGTCCTATGGGAGTCTGACTACAATGTTCAAGTAAACAAAAGAGAAGAAAAACATGCTCACAGAGAAGAGCCTTTGCAGAAAATTAACCACATAAAAACTACAGTGATTTCTTCCCACCTTAGTATTTGTGAATTGATGCTGGCACAGAGTATGAGCAACTGTAGCCTTATTTTGATAACATCCTCTAAGAAAAACTGCATCTTTTCTCAAAGTGTGCAACTGGCACTTCTAGATTAATTGGTTAAGCTGGTAATTAGTAAACCTCTTGATACTATGAAAAACAGTAAGAAGAATTTACGTTGCCTGTAAGTCTTGGGATTATTCTGTTCCTGTTGTTTTCCTGTGAAGAACTGTAAGAGATTTTATACAATGCTGTTGTTAAAGAAAAAGGCACTAAAGAGTGGAAGTAGCAGAGAAACCACTCTCAAGTCAAAATAGCACTCTGCACTCAGAACATGGAAGATGGGGAGAAAGGGATAAGAGAAGACTACTACTCATTCATCACCCAAGAAAAAAGATGGTCCCTACAAAGGCTCATTCTGTGCAGAATTTCAGGTTCTATCCTCTAGGAGGTGTGAGGAGTACAGCATTAGATCTTCCAAATCATAACGCTGGTCACAAATTGGAAATGATAAAGCTAAAGAAGCTCAGACAATCTCTAGAAGGATAAGCCTGAAATGGAATTCAAGTCATCACCAAAGTCCAAGCACTTCCACTGAGCAAGATCAAATAGAGAAAACAGCTCATGGCATTACCAAGAGTAAGAACATGGGCACATTGCAAAGAGATTTTTCTATTTTCTCTCACCCAAATAAATCAAATCTCACCATCATAGCTTCCTGGACAGTCAGGTGAGGAAGGAGCATGTCATCTTGCATGATGTAGCAGGAGACTTTGCGAAAAGAGCGCAGGTCACGAGGCTGTCCATTGATGAGAATTTCTCCTTTCATTCCTGTCTCTCTGAAATAAAACAAGAAAATGACCATGGGTGAACCTTGCCTTCATTTGTGCTGCCACAGGCCCGAACGTGTGGAATTCTTAGGTAATTATTGCCTACTACGGAATGAAACTGATACAGTGGACAGAAATTTATTTTCTGATTATGCTCTCTTTTATAAGAGGCTTCACACAACATTGCTTAAAATTTTACTCAAAGTTAGTACAAAATGTGTGCTGTTTTATATTAACAACTGAAAAATTATCAAGCCATTCAAGTGGGGTTTTTTTTTTAGGTTTCTCTACCCTGTTCCTTATGCCCCAATGAAAACAATACAGAGACACTTTGAATTTGGCCATACAACAGGGGATTCAGGAAGATAAACCACAGTCACTTCACACATTGCAGTTTGGTCAAGACATCAATGTAATGCAAGTGATGACTAAAAAGGGTCATCTTTTTCAAGTGTTTATAAAATGTCACTTAAAAAATATCACAAACATAAGACACTGAGTCAGATTTGTTACACAGATAGAAAGGAGACATATTTTGTTGTTTTGACTTTAAATTGCTTTCTATTTCTGGATCTGACTTCTTAACAGATAAATCCTAAGTGACCAGAACAGAACAAACAGAAAAAAATATAAGCAGTAAGAATTTAATTCAAAATCTATGAAATACCTGTTTCCTACAAATGCTGAGGTAAGATTTCTCCTGCTGTTGTCTCCAAGGAGCCATCAGGCTAGGTGATCTTATCTTACCCGGGATTTTCATTGCTACTGACCTGTAACCTGCCAGAATGTTCATAAGCGTTGACTTCCCAGCTCCTGAAGGACCCATAATTGCAACAAGTTCTCCACTGCTGAACTTCCCTGAAATTCCTTTCAAAAGGGTCTTATAACCTGAAAGAATAAAAAAAAAGTTCACTGAACCCTTCACAGTCATGTTTGGGGTGCAATTAAAGTTCATTTTCACTAAACAACGACAAAAAGGCATTAGCAGGTACCTACTGAGATGTTGAAACTAAGATCAGCAAAGCACACTGCAGTAACTATCAGTAGCCAAATTCTGAGTGGGAGCTGCAGCCTCCTCCTACTACACAAGTAGTATGGTAGGATTACAGGATCACAGACTCTTGGTTCACTCTAGGAAAATTTTCAAGCTGGGCTAAGAAGCCTTGCTGCTGCAGTTTACTAAGTGTCTTCTCAAGAGTATTTTAATGGGATGCTGGCATCTACATTAAGTTATCTAATCCCCCACAGCTAATGTAACTCCACAACCCTGGAGCACACTGCTCTCCAATCACTGCAGCTTCAATTGCAAAATTCTGCCCTTTCACCAAAACAACTTCTTGGAGAGTAACAGCTGTGACCTCAGAGGCAAAACCCTATGTTTTTGTTTATTCCCCACCAAAACAGGTATGGCAAGAAACACAACAAAAAGACATACAGGAAAAGACAAAACTGATCAATTCTCTTACCATCATAAGAACTTTAAAGGCTCGTCTAGGCAGGGAGACTGACCACAGTAACTCCATAAAAATAACTCCATGGGCAATACTTATTCCAGATTAAGCACATGAAGGTTTTTGTCTCATTTAGATTATTCACTTCAGAAGATCATGGCACAATACCTATGTCCTCAGGCAAAGCTGTTCTAAAATAACCACAATATCAACTTCAAATACCTCAACTTGTTCCTGAGTAAATTGCCTTAGTCAATAAACCTCAGATTAAATCCCAAGCTTCACGTTACTCTATGTGTAAGCAAACTAGACTCCAGTGAGAATTCCATTCAGACTTGGTTGCATTCATCTTGTCCTGTATGATGCCCTTCTGGGTGGGGAGGGTGGAGAGAGCCCTGACCAGCATTTGAATTTTTCAGAATCTCTTTCTCTTTTTTTTTTTTTTCTTGCTTACTTTATTTTAATTACCAGTGCTTTCAGTTAAAACTTTTAGTAATAAAAAAATGTTAAGTAAGGTGTCAAAAAATAATCTCACATGGTGACAATGTTTCTGTAATTAAATTAAAACCAAAACAGAAGACTGGAAGATTTACATCAAGTGCTGGGATTTGGCAATCCATTTGCCATTTTGGCATATATGCAGGCAGCATTTATACTCCACATATACACTATCCCAGTCCTGTGCTTAGCACAGATTGCAGCTGGAACATTGAAAAGCTGTAAAAAAAATCACATCATCTGCAAGCTCCTAGAAAAAGAACGCTGCTCTATGTAAATCTTCTGATTTTTCTTTCTTCATAACTCCATAATGTCTTGTTTTCCTTTCATTCCCACTCAGGATTCTCCTTAATTTTCTTCTTTTCTCTAGTCTCAGTTCACACTCTTTCAATACCAGAGAGAGCAAAATTTTGCACCAAAAATATTAGTGTCATATTGCCACTAGGTCTCTCAAATCCACAGCAAATACACTCCTCTGAGCATTCCCCAGCCCAGAAGGAAAGCAGTAACCAAAAAACCTCTTCTCTAGAAATATTGGATCATACCCTTCTCATGGCAAATGTCCTAGAAAATGTATCTGAACAAATGTATCAAAATAATACTTCTCTCAAGTGCCTTTTTTCAAACAGGCCAGTAATTTTTCATTCTAAAATCTTGTCCTGGGCCTGCACGAAACAACTTGTTTGGAAGCTTAGAGATACCATGGGTGTGAAAACAGTGTTGGATTCACATTGCCTGTTTATGGCACAAGTCCTAAGAATAAAAGCAAAGACAATCTATGAAAAGGAAAAATTATTTTGAAGAGAGAAATCCATGGCACCCCGACAAGGTCAACAAGTTTGTCCCTCATGCCAGTGTCACCACCCAAATCAGCATTTCAAGGAAAAGTGCAAGGGAGAAATCACACCTTTCAAATATGACAATATTTATTAAATGGAATCTATAGAGAGAAAGTCCTTCATACTACTCCTTAAGTGTAACGAGAACAAATTATCTCTCAAGCCTATCAAATTTGCAAGGGATTCAAACACTGTATTTTACCACCAACTATTTGCGTTATGCACACACCCACCACACCCACCCATTATACAGAGCTGGGAACTCTTTCTCACACTGGTCAAAAGCTGGCCAAGTTGCCCAGTCATTCACTTCCACTGGGATAGGATTTCTTTCACTAGGTCCCACATGTAGTGCACAGGGTAAAGCACTCAGTGCTATCTCTCTCTATTCCCTGTCTGCCCTGCAGGCCAGTTCAACGTGACAGAACATCACATGGCAACTCCATTATAACAATTTCTATTGTATGGGCTTGCTCTAACCCAAATTTCCAGGGTAAAGGATTCCTGCCACTTTGTAATAGTCAACTCATCGCTGAGTTTCAAGATCAGGACAATAAATATTGCATAAACTTACAGGGGAGCAAAAAGAATGTGTGCTGTCATGAATACTGAAGGAGGTACAACCTAAAATACACACTCATCATCTGAAAACGTCTATCAACATACATACCATTACCTAAAACTGAAGCCTCTCCTCTCACTACATATGACTGTGAGATTTAACATTACACCTCTTAGAGTCACTTTCCAAAGATAATTTCACAAATGATAATCAGTTTACCTTAAATTGCAGTATCTTCCCCCTCATTACCTGCACTTGTTTCTGCCCCTCTGATGCAGATTTCTATTTTAAGTACCCTGAACACAATGTTAAACCAGAGCAGGACACATCTCTGCAACTCATTTGCAAAACAGTAGAGGAACATGATTTATGGAAAAAACTATGAATTTTAGATCAGGATCCCAGTCACTGGCGTTTTAAGTTGCTACAAACTCAAACCATCTCTTCTTTTGACAGGGAAGCACATAAGAAGCCTTCCTATTACAAAGGTTAATTTAGCAAACCCACAAAAAGATCTGACACTGTAGCAGTTGTGTGGCGCCCAGTATAATCCTTTATAAGGAATTAAAGTCTGTAAGTAACTACAGTCTTCTGTCTCGGAATATTGAGGCTAATCTTTAACTGAATCAGTTGACCTAAAGCTTCTATACTGAGCCACATGTCTTTCACGAGAAACAGATTATACATTTGGAAGGGATTGTATGCTTACGTAGAGGGGCTGTTTCATATCCATCTGTCGTGTATTCGGAATTTCTGACCACCTTCAATCCCACCTTACCTGGCCCACCTCATTTTTCTTAGGCCACTGGTTCTTGATCCACACAGCACAGAGTTTTGGCATCCCAGAGTTTAAGGAAAGCCTGAACCTCCAAGCAAACTCAATGCAAGCTGGGTGGATATTATGGGACATTCAGTTCAAGCACCAGAGTGACCGTCTGCTTTTGGACTGGACTTATATCATGACCAAGCTTAGCATCATGACTTGCAGTTACTTCTCTCAAAACATTTTATTTCCAGTGGAAAATAGCTTGGATCCTTTCAGTTCTCCAGTGTCACCTCCTGGAGTTACTGTAACCTCACCCTTAAACATATATTTAGGGGCTGATGCCCATGGGAATCCAAGTACCAGTTTTCAAGAACTACTTAAAATACAGATTTGTCACCAGGACTTTGATACACCATCATCAACCAGAACAAGTACTCAGCAACTTTCTCAGTCCAACCTACTCGAAAAAAAGAATACAAACAGTACAAAATCAAAACTGAAACAGAAAATTCAAGTGATGGAATTTTTTTTTTGTCTTTATTTCACCTGACATTAAATTCCAGAGTTTAAATGCTCCCAAGAAGCAAAATGTGCTTTGTTTTCCCATGTCGGGATTTCCCGTGGAAAGCAAACTCCAGGCACTGTGATATTAGACAAAATTTGCAGTCAGAAACATGACTGGCATGAACAGATACCCATTTAAGAGGCAGATTTCCCTCACTGCCTACATGCAGCACAAAGCCCACAGCAGTCCCCTGTTTAATGAGCTGACAGAGGGTGGCCTCTTGTCTTTGATGAAGATGCTAGCGGATCTCCTGTTGCACAAGGCACCAAAACTTTTCCTAAAGGATTCAGCAAGGGAGAATAATATTGATGGCTTTATCTGCTTCCTCATGGATTATACAGGGATTTCTGGGGAGATTTAGTTTTAGCATTCTCACAAAAATTATGATTAATCTGGAAAGAAACAAGCTCCCCCCTCCTCATACTTAGCACATACTTCAGAATGTAGCTGAATCAGCACCAAAAAAAAGGTAACCAAAACTCACTCCTACCCTTACAGTGAATTTCCTCTGGTAAATACTGTCTGTAGGTTTTTGACTAAAACGCTTCATTCATTAGCATGTCATTGCCAGTAATATACTAATTTGTTACTCAGAGAAATGTGACACAGACTCCTAGAAGTTTCTAGGTGTTGTAACCTAATTCTGCCTCCATCAATAGACACCAAGAATCCATCTGGGATCCTAGGTGAGCACAGCAGGCTTTCCCTGCTTGCTGCAATTAGAGCAGGATTTGCTCTTCCCAATATATCTGAACTGTTTTTCTTTCATGACATGCTCTTCTGAAGGTAGGAAATAGCTGTTGGTACCTTGAAAGTACCACTGGCCTGAAACTGCTCAAAGGTTTCTCAGATAATTCACTATAGCAAATAGGTAACATAGGAAATTTCAACTCTAACAGCTCAAATTTGGCAAAACTATAAAAGACTAAAAATTGAGCCACAAAATAAGCAGCATTTGGCACTTAAATGTCAAAAGCAAAGACATCATAACCTGCTCTTTCCACACTCCCTACCCTCAGCCAGGTTGAAGTGCACCATTTTCTTATTAAAATATATATATATATACAAGTACTATATTTCTATGTCTTTTTGCAGTGCTTTGTTAGATAGGATGTGATGTATTCCTTCTCAGAAACATCCAGCTGGAAATACTGAAGACACTTCTGGAAAGTACTATATTACTAACCTGCCTTACTTTAATACCTTCAACAAGCAACATCCTTTTTTAAAGAGCAACTTAGATTTCAATACACAAATCTGTTCTTTTACAGTACCATCAGCCTAATTGTCTCTAAATCATGAAGGGAAACCGCAGCAATGTCTTGGCACTGTGTCCTGACCCTGTTCCATTAAAGAAACTCCACTGCATTTTCCTATTCTAAAATTTATAGGCTTAACCCCTCACCTCATTTCCTCTTGTTTCAATCAAAAAAGCTATGCCAAAGTCCAGGGAATTTTCCAACACAAAACCCAAATAAGGGATAGTAGAATTGAGGCATCACATCCATCTCCCTCCCCTTGAGGCAGGAGTAGGGAGTCCTATTATGGAACAGTGCTCCTAGCAAATTCATCATTTTGCTGTTGCCCCTGAGACCCACAGCAGCCACAAGTCGACTGCTAAAGACCATTCCCTGGATTACCGACTGCACAACCATACAAGTAAGGGAAGAACAGGCTAACCTGGTTACATACCATATTAAGGGGAATATTAGTGACTTATGGATGGCAGGAAGAGCTTGCAGAAGTCCATCCAGACATGGAAAACATCCTCATGATATCTGGCAGACATTTAATTTGTAGACTCTTTAGATTTATATCAGAAAACTGAACAGCTGGGGAATGCTGGCAGAAATTCTACAGAGAAGCACAGAATCAGAAACACACATGCACACAGATAACAGCCCAAGGCCAGATTTACACTAGAAACATTTGTAGATGTAATAAAACATTAGCTAGGAAACATATTTCTTTATCATTTTTACATCAGCAAGAAGTTCATACACCTAGATGTAAATACGCCAACGACAAATCCTATTGTCTGAACCTTCTCAATCTACTATTCACTTTGTGCATCTCAGACCTTGTTCTCACTCCTGAGAAGAAGCCACTCTCATAGCAAAGCTCCTACATATTTACTGGTAAAGATTGGGCCAATCTGCTTCATCTAACAGTGTTAAACCTGTGGGGCAGCACAGAGAGTTATGTGAAGGTCCTGGAGAAAGCTACCCCCTATCACTGTCCCATGGAGTCTCCCTTGATCTCCTCATGCTTTACTTTCTCTCTCCCAACCTGCACTAAGTGAGCACCTTCCAAAACCCCAGAAGCATGTAAGTATTTAACAGAAGACCAGCAGGCTGGCACTGCAGAGCATTGAGGGCAGTGACAGTAAATATCTTGCATTTATTGTGCTACTTTCAGAGCACACAGTTGCAATCACATAGTCTATTTGCTCATGAAAAGAGGTGCAGGTACCTCTTCTTTGCACATAAATAACAGAATTGTGCATGTAACTTTCTTCCTGATGATTTACAGTTCCATTTTACAACTCAGCAGTCACACAGCCATCCACTTTGTGCACATAAAAATGACAGCCGCACATACGCCAGGAGATGTGTGGAGTAACTAGTACCCACTGCAAGGTTGTGGCACAGTTTGTGGGTCTAGGTTATTTGGAGCATACGGTTTCAGAAGAAGCTTACAGCAATAGAAGATGACGTTGTTACTGAAGCGGGCAGTGTCGTTCTGCATTCTCTCCCCAGGCCACCTTCCCATCACTTTCTCTGAGCTGGCTTTCAGATGCACCTGTACAACAACTGAGGACAGAAGCCCATCCACCTGGAAACCTTTCCTGGGAAGTAAGACCAGAGAGGGTTTGTTTCCAGTTGCATGGACTGCAGGATGCTCACTGCCACGACAAGACGGCATGGTTTGCAGGCAGGGCAGCGAGGTGGGACAGCAGCTGGGGACCTTCCAGCAGTTTGTGCCACCCAGGAATTCATCTCTTGAGATACCTTTTCCATTTTGAAACACAAATAGGACTTACAGTTTAAATTATCCCTTAGGCACAATTCATGCTGGGCCATTCAAACCATTTCACTGTAAACTGTTTTTCATAATCTCTAGTTCTGCTATTACCCAGCCAGGGCACCACGTTCCCCACTCACTACATGAGTGCAGAATACTTTCCTGTCAGTAGCATGGACAGGGCTCATTAATGTTTAGGCAAGAGTTTGTAAATTTTCAAATGAGAGGGGTTATCTGTATCAGTTGATAATTATTTAAGTAATTTCAATTTCAAAAAACACTTGATGAGGATTATTTAACTAGACATTTCTTTCCCAAGCTCCCCACTGAGTTTAAAAAGGCTTAAGTTAATTACAGTTACCAGTACTTGGGAAGAAAAAGAGGCATCTTTTAACTTCCAGAAAATGTGTGGGACAGAAAGAGCTTTCCTGACAAACGTAGTGAAAAAATATATTGCTTTAATAATAGAAACTTTCCTAATTGTATACTGTCCTGAACTGTATCTCTGTAAAGCCTGGGGGGAAAAGTCACACTAGAAATAATAAACATGTTTAAGGTAGCTGGCTACCAAATAAAATCTGTATGTAAACTCACAGGTCATTGGTTCATGGATTCCATCATTGTTTGTGTATGACAAGTGAATAAACCTTTTTATGAATCATTTTTCCACCTTAGCTTTAGAATCCACACATCCACATATTTCTAGTCTAGTCACACGTCTCTCAGGGATGTAGAACAACAGAATTTTCCATTGACTAAACCCTGAGCCCTGCTTTATGACAATTAAGGGAATTTACAATGTAATGTATTCTTGTACCTTGCCTCAGAGAAACGACCTTCGTTATGTAAATGTCTGTAAAACGGCATGCCGGGCACCAAAAGAGCAGGATGGAGAGGGCAGAAAAGCTAAGTGAGTGAGTGCTTGAAGTAACCAAATCAAATTGCTTTGCCTCAAAGTCCTTTCCAACTCAGAAATGAGGAATACATTCCTCTCAACCTAAAATATGATAAGTTTTTTATTCTTCACAAAAAGAAAAAAAGAAAGAAGAAATCCCTCAGCAGCAAAGCTCTTTCTTTGTGGTGGACTAAACTGCATTTCTTAATATAGCCCACAAGCAGGCCTTCTTAAACATACTGCTCTTGATCCATGGCTGATTCCCCACTTAGTGATCATGGGACAGATTATGCATAACTCAGATGGAGATCTTAGCTTGTGCTCACAGTGAGCCTTGTGGCATTCAATCTACCTAATTTTATACATCTAGATGTCTGACGTTTAACCTAAATTCATCATTTAGGACCCATAAATTACAAATAGAGAGAAAAAAGCACAGCTAACAGGTAATTAATTCTACCTATTTTGCATTCCTGTTCTGGGAAGGGATAACCCTCTGGAAGTGCATCTTTCTCTTTACTATAGTGGGAGTTTGGGACAAGTAGCTTAGACTAGATACCAAAACTCTAGATGCTGTGAAAAATCTCATCTTTTGCCAACAAAATTATTTCTGATTTCAGTATCAGTCACAAATAAAATGGATATCAAGACATTTTCTATGTTTTTAAATGTCCATTTGACTGTGGTCCCTTATTTGCTTGCACAATTGCAATTATGAAACACATAAATTGTACACTCAAAATCTTCAAGATGGATTAGTACTCCACATATCCCAACATTTCCTACAAATGTATGAAGAGCACCCTGCCCATGTTCAGGATATGCAAAATGTATCAGATGTTGTGTTTTCACTTTAGTATTTAGCACTGACTTCACGCTCTGATAACTGGGGACAGTTCAAAACTTCAGGAATTTTTGCTTCAAGCAATCTATCAGCTCAAGAACCCAGCACTGTCTTGGTAGCACTTGGTTCAAACTTAACGAGAACATCCCCAAAGCCTGAAAAATCCTAATGTGCTTTGGAACATCAGATGTTAATCAAAAGCTAAATGTCTGAGAACAAACTTTAGTTTTTTTAATTTTGGTTGTTTAGGTGCCCAAGATTTGACTACTATCAGTGCACTTCCTTTGTGCTAAACTTACCAGCTAACCTCCTTCTGTGGCAAGTCAGTAAAACATGCAGTAAATTGGAACCTTAAGAGAGATGATGAGCCCCCAGGCCAAGACTTATAACATGAACTCACCAGTTACTGTGGGCCATATTGTATAATAAAAGAAAATGCATTGATGAGAAGATGGCAATCCAGATAAGAAACTGAGTTCTAACAGATGGAGAATCTTAAACCAAACTGTAGATTATAAAGAAACTGAAAAGTCCCTTTAATTTCTTTGTTCTCTCAAATCCCTGGACTAGATATTACACTTATGCAAGACACTGGATCTGACAGTCCACATTGTGCAGTCAAACAAAAAAAAGCCCTGACTCAGTAAAGATTTCACTTCTTTGAAAGTTTGAAATAAGGGTTGTGTGCACTATGCTCTTTCTCTAATAAACAGGCCGCTCATTGAATTATTTTAGTATCTGAATACTACTTTTCTTCAGAATAACTAATTATATGTGCAGTCTGTTAGGCTGCAAGCTCTGCAACCCCCTCATTTTGAATTTGAAGGTTTAATAGACTATATAACTGCACCCACCTTGTCTGGCTGTATCCCATCGATTGGCCAGGCAATGTTTCTCCATAAACAATATGAGGTTTATGTACACAGAACCCGTACCACAGGATACTGAAGTGGCTGCAGGTGGCCACAGAATTTACAGGCTTTCTTGAAACATGCATTCCTCCAACAGTATGGAGGAGCAGAAAAAGTCAGTAGCATCTAGACAGCCTTCTTGTTAAAGAAATAACTCATACTGGTTGATACTAGTCTCACCAGGACAGCTGCTCTGAACCTTTCCTTGCATTCATCTTTTCTCATAGCTCCCTTTATCCAGTCCTACAGTAAGGTTGCAGCCTTCTATACTGAGGTTTACAGGATGATTGCAATTATATGTAGATCCTGCCTACTAATTTTAATCAGATGCGTCCACAATAAGGTTCAGTTCTTGTCGGTTTCTCTGTGAAATCTTTCTGCCTGAGAGTTAAAGCTGTTGATCTTCCATACGCATGCACAAGAAGCCACATGCCTGCAACTGGGGATAGAGGATGACAATTAAATGGGTCAATGAACGAAAGTAACCTCCAAACATGAATGCAAATAAATCTGTACTTGCAGTAAGACCTGATGGCTTCAGAAGCAGTATTTACATGTTGAAGCATTTGGAGATCTGGGGCATGGCTTGTACCTTGCCTGCACAGAAAATAGCTACCCTAATTTATCTTCAACTCTTCAGAAACATGAAAGGGGAAAAAAAAAAAAAAGTATGAATGATGCACTGCTTCATCTTTCTTCTGAATCTAGTGGAAATATCTTTTCAAAGCAATATCCATAGCCTAATCCTTGTTTGATAATTGCTTTTTGCTGCCTTTTTTTAATTGCCTTTGTTCCTGTTACTTAAGCGTGCAAGAAGCCTTTCCTAACAAAAGAAGAGCCGACACTATTTGAAATGAAAGGCTGACACATTCTCTTGGAATGACAAACTGAAGTCACAAGCCTGATACATACATTTAGAGACAAAAGCTGTTTACAGATGCTAGTCAGGCAGAAAGCGATTTCTCATAACTGCAGAACCTTTATACCTCAAAGTTCAAATAGTATCATTCACTGTTATACAAACATAAAACCAGAGCCCTTCTCAACATCCCCTTTCCTTTCAGAAAAAATCTTTAAGTAGGACATACTCCAAAATAGCCCAGCAGCTGCTATGAACTGAACTGCCCCATCTGCCTTCACTTCGAAGTGCAGATCCAGGTGGGTCACTCTGCAAGAAGGGAGACAGAAACCCTTTCTCCCTCATGTAAGTAAGACTACTTTGGGTCTCTTGTGTTGATGTTCGGAGTAACCACATTTTTTACTTTTGGTCTCTCCCTTCCTCTTCCCAGCCTCCTGCTGCCCACATGCGCACACAGAGCATGAAAGCAGGAAGGGAAAAAGCAAAACTTTGTCCTTCTCCTCCTACCTACCTGTGTAAGGGCGACTAGAATTACATCAGAAACAAGTGAATTTATGTAGCACCTCTTTCTTCTAAGCTGGGCTTCATGGCAATATCTAGTCTGAAGAGTTTGGTGTGTGAAGACTAGTTTCCCGCATACATGTTTATCACAAACTCTAGGTTAAACTGCAATGTGATGAAATGTCTCCTGAAAACTGCACAGGAAAAAATCATACATTTCCCCAGACTATTAGAAACAAGATTCACTGTTTAAAACAGACTTCTGTGATGATTTACATGGTCACGGGACTACATTTTGTCCCTAGCCCCTGCAGACGTCAGGAGTCACATATCTTGGATTTTGAAAAATGTTTTCAGTCCTGTTCACTGCAATTTAAAAGCTGCCATAGTGTTTGACCTTTAAAAAAAAAAAAAATCACAGTTCACAAGTCAGCTTCAGCCACTCTAAATATTACATTTGATACCAAACAAAAGCAGGTTTTCACAGTAGTCTTATTCAACTGTAATAGTGATGACAGTTTGTTGCAGGAACTTTCTCTGAAGAACAGGCAACTGGAACTGCCAAGCACCTCAGGTATCCAACCTTCTCAACAACTCCTGCACGTCCTCCTCCTGCCTCTTCCCACCCTCCCAAACCAACTCTGCACTGCAAATTGCAAGAAGTACTTCAACCTCCTCACATTCCCACTGCTCCCATCCCATTCCCTCCCACAAGCAGTCTAAGGAACACCTGGAACCAGGAAGACCCTTTGAAACACACCCAGAGGCAAATATCACACGTGTTTTAAGAAATAAATTTTAAACTCATGCATTGAGTCTTTAATTCTACTGTCCACACCCAGGAGCAAAGATGCATATAGAAACTTCAGCGATTGACCCCCAAAACTGGAAGAGGTGAGTGAATGGGAACAGGATTTATGTTCAGAAGAACCCCTGAGGCTGAAGAGGCTCTGACAGCAGCGGGACATGCCTGTGGCCAGCCATACGGATGGCTGGAGCATGTGTCCTGGGAGACTTTTACTTTTAGAAACAGCCACACTGTTTGTGCCCATTTTTCCTCAGCACTCTGAAGACTTTAATGAAATAGAAACACAAGATTAATACACTGACTTTATTCTAGCATTAATCTAGTAAGAGATACAACCTATGATCCTGAATATAAAAAGAAAGGAAAACCTGAAAAGTGTGCAGAAATAAACCCTGGATTACCTCCAGTTCTTGCATTTTACTTAGAACAACTGTTTTTAACTCTCTTCTTGAATATTTACACTAATGAAGTTGCTCAAATTAAAATAGTTTTCGTTGTCAGCAAACTAAATATAAAATCCTCTAAACACCACTGAACTAATTATCATCTTCTGTTGCATGTCAGTGCTGAATATGTTACAAACAAAACCCAATGCACAGGGCATTGCTGTTCTGGAATGAAAATGAGTTAGAATGCGTGCCTTTCAGCAGTCTGATTTCTGCTTTTTTTTTTTTCACAATTCAGAACTGAAGAAGTTGGCAGCCTTGCAGGGACATACATCCACGGAGCTACCATAAACTACTAAATTTCCATCATTTTAAAAAGCTCCAGCTGACCTACATTTTATATTATGGATTATCTGAAGCTTATAGAATAGCACAAACAAAGCTTGACTCTTGCTGCTAACCACATATCCTCAGCAATTAAAATGTTTAATCAAGAATATGTCCCCTGTAAAGATAAGAATGTTCAAGAAGAAAACTCTTTGACATTTCACACACAAAATAGAAATAATCATTTGACAGATGAGCTTTGGTGCAAGTATCATCAAATTGATTGACTTTTATTTCACATATTAAAAGTAATGAAATGTACATATTAAAATTATCAGGAGCTTAAAAACCGGCTAATTAACTTTAATTCACGACTTCAGGACATCTTAAAATAAGGCACCAGAATCATTCAGCATTTTGGAAACTTTGCCTTTTCTAAATTATCTACAAAATAATTAGTAAAGCGAGTTGGGAAGCAGTAACTCATTTCACAAAAGCATGACAAGTTTCTACTTTGTTCTTACTCCGAGGCAGACAGAAAACTCAACTTTGAGTTTTGGTGGCGAATTTTTTTGTTTGGTTGTGTTTTTTACAAACCAGTCATTCCAGACACCACTGGAAACCACTGAGATGAAGGTGAACCAAGTCGAAGTCCCTGAGTCAGATCAAGAACTCCAGCTTCGGTCTCTTACACTTGGGTCTCTTACACTTTCAAGTGCCCTGGTGATCAGCTTGATTGGGTCCTTGACCTAACAAATCTCCATGGAAATGTAGTCAGAAAAATACAGTGAAGAAACAGCGTGTTTCTACTCTGAGGCGCTATCATTTTCCAAGAAAAAGGGGATACTGAAAATTTCCAGAAGGATTTTCATTATAGGTTCTTCAGGAGACCCTCTGTGTTAGCAGTCCTTTTACTTAGTCTTTATTTCTGCATTGGTTCATTCCCCAGTAACAACTGTAACTTCTTTTGACACT
The DNA here is from genome assembly GCA_033439905.1 of Ceryle rudis. NCBI lineage: Eukaryota > Metazoa > Chordata > Aves > Coraciiformes > Cerylidae > Ceryle > Ceryle rudis. The sequence continues at coordinate 83,116 of JAAGNO010022523.1, forward strand.
TTCTGTCTTTCTTTACAATTAGGTTATTCAACTGGTCAAGGAAAATACAAGGGGTAAGCTATGGAGAGACTTAAGGTCGATGCTGTCTGATCCAACTGGTCTATTGGGACAGGAAAAACCTAGCAGTGAAAGCAGTTACTTCCTCCACAAACTGGAAGCCCATCAAAAGCAATTAGCTATGTTAAGGGCCTGAAGACTCACATATATCACTAGTAAGAGAGAGTCACATGAAGAGTTTTGGTCTTGCATCCTTCTAATTACATGTCCCTAGTAAACTATATTCCAAAATATGGAATATCTTTCCCAAATCAAGACAAAATGTTTCTATTTTTTCCTGACCACCAACTAAACTGACAATGACATTTCAAAAAAAAATGCTGATTGGATAAATTACCAGAAAATTAAACTGGACTTGTCTCCTGAGGTTTCTTTATTCTCTCTTACCATATGACTTCTATATGATTAATCTACCTATGCTTAACATACTTCTGCAAGTCATTCATCTATGCTACTTATTAATGCATGCGAACACACAGGGAAGAAAAAGGAGGTAAGAGTCCAGGCTGTTTACATGGTTTTCCTCAGAAATACTTTTGACTTTAAACAAAGTAATGATAAGACACCATTAGAACAATATCTATGTCACCTCAAAAAACATGCTTTGATCCTAAAAACCACAGACACTCTCTCTCCAGACTCTGTTCCTGTAAAACAACACGGCACCACTAAAAACAGTACAGCATCCCAGGCTTATGCCAATTCAGTAGCTGACACAGGCTATAGGATCAAAAGCAGGGATTCACAGCAATCTGCACAGCAATACTGCAAGATTCAAAGACTGGAAGGTGGAAACTTTCCACATAGGAATACTGATATATCAGGAACTCAAAATCTTAAAATGGGATTTATTGTAGCCAGTTGCAAACATCTACAATGTAAACATTTGCATGTGAGCTATGATACTGGGTCTGCTGGGAGGGAGTTAATTTTCCTCAGAGCAGCCCCTCCAGTGCTGTGTTTTGGATTTGTGACTACAACAGGACTGGTAACACATTATGTTTTGGAGATTGCTGGGCGGTGCTTGCACAAAGTCAAGGCTTTATTTTTTTAGAGTCAGCTGGGGTGTGCAAGAAGCTGGGAGAGGACACAGCCAGGACAGCTGACCAAAGGGATATCCCATACCATATGGCACTGTGTTCAGCAATAAAAAATGGGGGAGAGGGGAAGGAAGGGGGGACATTTAAGGTCTGTCTTGCCAAGTGACCCTTCCACATTCTATGACCCTGTGTTTCAGAAAATGTCTAAGCACCTGCCTGATGATGGGCACCAGCAAATTAATTCCTTTTATTACACTTTGCTTGTGCATCCAGCTTTGCTTCACTTACTGAACTGCAGCAATCTCAATCCATGAATTTTCAGCTTTTGCTCTTCTGACTCTCTTCCCTATTCTGGAGGGGGGGGGTGAGGGACTGTGGGAGCAGCTGAGTGGGTGCTCAGCTGCTGGCTGGGAACACCCCACCAAAGCTACCCCTCCTAGTAAATGTGAGTTGTCACTCCTTCCGTTCATTTTGGTTTAATGAATAGTAACCTACACTCTATTGACCATCAGTGATTTTTTTTTTCTGTAGAGAGAGCGTAAGAGAGCCTAACCTGTTGTCTAACTTGGCCATAGCCTCTTACACAGTAGAAACCTACATGGACTCATATGAAACTTGACTGTCAAGCCTGTCTCTTACTGCTATGAGATGTCCACAGAAAAACAGTCTACTATCTATTAGGTATATCCACTCACACGATTCATGTTTTTAAAAACATCTGATATACTGAAGTATAATTTAAAATCTCCTTGCAAGATGATCAGTTTCACTGCAGAGTGATAAAGCAACTGCAGTCTGCCAGGCTACATACAGACAGTCCTTCTACAGGCAGTGCATTCAGTACTATAGAGGAAATGCACAAATTCAAAGTTTTCAGGCCATTTTTTCTAAATAGATGTGACAGAACAAGGGAAACTTATGACAGCCATAACCTGTGTGCAAATGGAAACACAAGCACAGCTATAATAGTTCTCATTTCAGTGCTAGCTAAACGCTTTTGATCATTATGTGGAAATAGTGAATCCACTACCTCCGTCTTTTTTGTCTTCGTGGCAACAGGTAAGATTATATTATGCTGACAGGGGTGGCAAAAATCCAGGTAATGGCACAGAAACAGAACACTGCTCTGTCATCAGATCGCAACATTTTCACTTCTGTGTTTGTAACTGAATATTACAAAGAGGTTTTGTGTATTTTACAGCTGATATTACTGTTAGCACAGTAGCCTCCACATGCCCTTGTCAGACTCATAGTCCCATGTTCTTAAGTCAACTGACATCCAGTGTCAAGATCAAGGTCTTGGAGCATGGATGGAATCCCACACTCTCCATTTTTTTGTGGATGATAAATTGTCCCAATACAATGAAAAGGTTTTTGATACTATGTTTTCCTACAGAAACCCAAAGCACTGCTCTGAGACCCTTATCAGCAAAGCAAAGGTCACACCAGCATTAGTTTCACATAGAGTGGTAAATTCAAAACTTAATCAAACCCACAGTTTGGCTGTGCCCACAAAAATCACACCATCTGTTATTTAGAAGAATGCCTGGGGAAACTGCACAAGACATGCTCTTCCAGAGGGATGTTTGCCGAACCTAAACCAGAAAGTCATTTCAGAACTGATGCAGAACCAAAATCAGAGAATCAAGCATGAGTCCCAATGCATATAAACCCCAAGAAGAGGACCTATGAATTGTGTAGCAACAGCCCCCCAGCTGCAGTATCTCCATATATTTAAACTATCTTGGCCATTTTCTGCAGTAAGACAGGGAACTACTTTGTGACAAGAGTACTTGTTCAGGTAAAGGACCTTTTTTGGCACATGGGAAGAATTCTCCGCTCCTTTCCATTTCTTCTCCATCCAGATTATCTGAATCATGGCTCCAGTTCCCTGATAAAGGCTACCTGTGCCTGTAATAGAATGGATGGTTTGAAACCAGCAGATGCTCCCCTTAAGAGTCTGACCCACTGAATTCCAGTGGAGCTGTTCTGTCTCTGACCTGGCAGCCCAGGGACAGCAAAGCCAAGGGTCATCAAAGCCAAGGGTCATCTGCAGGGATCATCTAAAAGTCAGCGGTTCAGGGGGCAGAAGTCTCTTTAAATACATGGAAATGCAATGCATGCGAAAAGATGCAACTGCCTTTGGGAAGGTTTACATCTGTCACTTTTTCCATCTTGCAAAGCCACAAAGAAAACAGTGTAGGTGGACGGCTGAAGATTGCTCTTCTCAAAGGCTTCCTCCTGAAATGGGTGCCTACGCTCTAATACTGACTAAGCCGTGGGGCTTTGCTTCTGATCTAATTAGATAATGATACTGCGATACAAAAGGAGAGGTTAATCTTGACTACATCTTCAATCTCCTTTCCTTGTGTACAGTTGTAAACAGCTTGGAAGCATTTGGAGCCACTCCTTCTTACTTGTTTTAGTGTCAGCACTTGCACAGAATGGCTACAAGTGTGGTTAATTAGGAGAGCTGGAGAAGAGGAGACAGCAGAGACCATCTTTCAAAACACACTGGGCAATTCACACAAATCCTTAGGTGTATTAGCGCCAGTGTGGCTAGCAAAAAAAAAGGTCATGACAATAATGCAGCTCTTGCCACCCTTATCCCTTCCCCTCATCCTCATGAAGAAGAGACCATGGAGCACTTCTGCTCGCACATCTGAGATATGTCAGGTGTAAGGGATACACAGTGCGGATCCTCTTGAGGCTGACCACGACCAGGCAATATCCTTACCAGCCCTTTCCAACATCAGAGGTGGTCAGGGAAGGCAAATGTATCCATAAGGGAATGTGGACATCCACTGAGAGCACAAGAGATGTTTCTGGGAAGTATTCTCCATTTGCAGATATTGGGTGCTGTTACTTGCCTTCCCCAGTGCAGTCACAGGACATCTCTAGCCCCCAAGAAAACCAGCCAGAAGAGCATCTCTACCATATTCTTGTTTTTCACACCACTCGCTCATTGGCTCTTGCAAATAAAAGCACATGTTCCTTCCCATCAGTTTGCAGAAAACCTCAGTGTTTTCCTTCTGCACCCCAAGATACACACTCCTTCCAGTCTTCTGTCACCAGCAAACCATTATTCAAACAACCAGAAGTAGCAGGCATTTATCTGGCACGGAAGCATACTCTCCTTAACACCTAGCAGGAAAGTGAAGTGCAGTAATGCTCAGCTAATAAAGAGGGAAATTCAGACAATGATGTTGGCAGGGAAAATTGCCCAAGCATGTATGAATTGGACCCACCATTGATACACAGGAGAGCACCAATCCATTCTTTCTTACAACTTCTAAGGAAAACAAGAACAAAGCACAAGCAATCTGATTACAAGAGAAATGACTGAGACCAGAAAATTACTCAATTTATGAAATGCAATAAGTTGCTATTGAAAAGCATAAGCAAAATACTGTCTTTTCTTTATACTATTCTTTACACCACTTGCATTCAGGTGATAAAACAGCTTCCATTTTACAGTCATTTTTCCTGCTATTTTAGCTTGTTATGCTGTTAATCCAGTAGTAACAGACTTAATCCACTTCTAAGCAACCGATACTCTTTTGCTTTTCTTTTTAAAAAGCATCAAGTTGTTACTGCTTTTCTATAATTATATCATCTAGTCACCACAATGGAGAAGGAATATACACCTCTATAAAAATGTTACCTTCAAAATATTTGCTACAGTGATACACAGCCAGTTTTTGTACATAAATAAATATACCTGAGTGTATGGGCACATGTGCCTATATACATATATATACGAAAACAGAGATAATATGTATATATATATATATACACTCACAGACTTATGTTTACACATATCTATATAAATATATTTGATGTATCTATAAATACACATTAATATTAAATGTATTTACCTATAGGTATAAAGATAATGGACACACAATATACTCATAGATTACTAAAAAGAATATTTAGACATCTTGGCAAGAAGCAATACATTACTTTTTGCACTCTGAAAGGCAGGGCCTATATTGGATGATGTCTGCTGACACATTTCCACCACCATATAAACATGCTTTCACTCTCTCATTTGTAATGCTGAATATCTGAACAGAAGTTGGAATTCAAGTCAGGATGAATTTTCTTAGGTTAAAACTGTGGGTGATGAGAGGGAGGGGGAAAAAAAAGATGGACTCTGCTTTATTACCCTGGTGGTCAAAAGTCCAGTTTGGCCAAACCAGCATACTGGTTGACATTCAGCTTCTGTATTTTTCAGAATGCAGTTTTAGCAGCAAACCACACTTAGGAATGCAAAAGTGTCTTTAGGTATTAGGTCATACTCTTCCTTCAGCAAGCTTTATTCATTTCAGTTAATTTATACCACGGATTAATTCGGTCCAAATTGTTCTATCATAAGACAACATTCCTGGCAGTCTGTTGATAACTGCTCACTGGGTAAATTCTATCTATTATGCCACTGCAGGGATTTCAAGGTTCACTTGGCCCTGTACTTTTAAAGTGATATAGTATGAATGTCTGAGATGAACAGTAGGTTGGCTTCGAAGCTAGATCTATCGCAGAATGTATGTCACTTTTTGCTCCAACTCACTTTGCTTGAAGAGTTGATTTTTCCTACCTGTCAATAAGAATCAAATGCTGAGTGTTAAAATGCTATAGCCATGCCCCGTATGGGAAGGCCTGCTTTATTTTTATTTCTTCCTTTGCTTTTATAATGTGTACATGGTGCATGCAGAGCATATAGAATTCAGGAAAGTGATGCTAATCATTCTGTTTGGAGGCTAAAGATTAAATATGTTAATTGTCATTATGCATATTCGGCAGTTTCACCTTGGTTTTTTTAGTATCCCCAGGTGCCATACTATTACTGGACAAGACACAGTCATTCTCTGTGACCATCTTGTGTTACAGTAATCCCAGGGTTCATGGACTTGTGACTACTTTAGGTAATGTATTTCTCCTTGAGGTTTACATTGTCTTTTTCCCAAACAAGAAATCAAATTCTTCAGGACAAGAAATTATTCAGGAATGTCTGTCAAGCTCCTCTGACTGTTTTTGATATAGCAGCTCACACACATACTCATAACTTAGCCTTTAAGACAGCAAAACCTGATTTATTATAATCACAAGTGGCAGCAACTCGATTCCTTGTTTGCAGTTACTCACAATTTTCCAGAAACATTCACATGTGAGGGGAAAAATGCGCCACTGTGAGTTCCACTTCACTGATGATTTACATCACAGAAAAACTTTCCGTGGGCTTAAACAAGCAACTGGCCAGCTGCATTATTTAATTTATTTTTAAATATAAAGTTTAGAAAAATCAAATCAGCCCAGAAGGTCTAAAAACTGTCTTTGCCAGTTACATGACGAAAGGCCGGTCACACCGAGCAGAGACCAAACTGAGGCTCAGAGGACCAACCCTCCAAACCTACCCAGTGGAAACGTAGCCCCTTAAGTCAGCCAATCTGACAATGGTCAAAGGAACAGGACACGACCACTGCTCCGGGAGGTAAGCCCACCACGATGTGTCAACAGGGAAACTCTCTCCCTGGAATGTCATGCAAGCAAGAGAGGTCAATAGCCTGCTGGGGAATAGAACTAACCGTGTCATGCAGGAGGAAGAGAAGTTTGGGATGGTGTAAAACCAGTCATGGGTTAGCTATGGGAATTAAGGAGAGTGAGAAATACTTATCACAGGACATTTAGGAGAATTGCCAAAGGTAAGGAAAGGGATGGATCAAGGACTGAGGGTGAACAAGCCTGAGAAAATAGATGGAAAAGAGGATTAAAGGGGCCAGATGCATGTAAACAGGCAGCTGGTTAGTACCCTTGTCTGATCAAGCACTATCCTTGATCACCGCAGTCCAACCCGTACTAGTGCTAAACACTATTCCCAACTGTCTACCGTGTGAACGCACTTCCCACTGTGAGCCCGTGCACACGAACACTACCAAATACCATAAAGGACTCACTGTCAAGTAGCAGAAGTTTGTGCGTCAGCCATTAGAAGGAGCGGTTGCAAACCTGAGGACTTCTAGGTCTAGGGGCCAACTAACTGCAGGACACCATAGTCTTGGCCGGTGACTGGACTGACAGAGTGGACAAAATCCACCAGTGGAGAGACTTCTCTTGTGTGCATGTACAACCCACAGGCAGACAGTGGGGAGGAATGGCAGCGAGCCATCAGTGGCGGTCAGGTTTGCCCAAGTGCCACCTGTGTTTAGGTAGCACTTCTCTCCTTATGCTGGTCCATATGGCTGGCTGAGTATATTGCAGGTATAGAAGTGTGCATGTGCCTGTTGGGAATATGTGCTATATGTACTAACTGGACATGTAAATACAGAACCAAGGCTGCTATGTACCAGTTTGGCTGGGGCATGAGGAACCTTCTTGGGTCCTGAAGCCCCACCAGATTTGGAAACTGCCAACAGTCTCCTTTTACAATCACAATTAGAAGCTCTTACAAACTTCTTGTAAGGAACTCACAATTCTGATTGCAAAACACATCCGATTACAAAACCAAGTGGTTTTCAGAAAGGTCTCCAATCTAGCATCTACATGATTAATATTTATTTACTGTCAGTTTGCTCCTCTGGGGAAAATTCTCCTTCAAGTAATTCTCGAAGACTCAGGGTCAAAATCAAAACCCAAGAGAGTAACTTTTCATGGACAGCTGTGTACAGATGCACCCCTCTGCATTTTTCCTTGTCTTTCTGAATCTCACATTTCTCTGGTGGCAGCACATGACCTTCACTTCTCCGAGTGGAGAAGGAAGAGAAACTCAGTCCAGACAGCCACCCACATGCTTCAGCTTTATGATCCTCAAATAGTTATGTTAGACGGTTGGGCCTCAATATTCATATTCAGTAAGCTGGCTGAAATTCATGGCTTTTTGACCCAGAAAAAATAACCACCCTTTCTCTAGTAGCAAATATTTACCTTTAATCCCTTCTTTATAACACTGTACTCATTTAGTAATTCTAGCCCTGTCATGCTGGTGCTATTAGAGCATTTAATTTCTGAAGTACTGAGGTAATAAATGGATCATGACTAAAAAAATACTAGCCATGCTCTGTCGGTGCAGCCTCATCCACTTGACTGCATCCACAAGCGTGAAACAAGATAAAAAAGGGCAGAATTTAACTCCATTGCTTAACAAGAGTATAAAACCTTCAGGTTTTTTTCCCCAAAATTTTCATATTAACTAGGTGCATCACTTCGTTTGAAATTCCTTTCTTCTCTTGTCTGGCATAAAAGCCTACCTTCTGAAGACCATTAAGAGACAGAGCACAGGTCTCATTCTCATTTTACCCAGGAGCCTGGCCACTGCATGTTCCATGTTCTCCTCTCTTCTGTAGCAGATGTACCACAATTATAAACAACATTTGTTATTATTCTAAACATGCAAAGCAGGAAGCAATATGATTCTTACACAAAAGATGTAGGCTGTAGATACTTGATGAGAGGCAGATGGTAAATTATCTTGTAAAGCCAACGTCTCTGCCATTTACTTTTCTTTGGAACAGATACATAACAAAAAAAAACCAAAAACCACAAACCAACCCAAAATGAACAAAAACAAGCGGTTAACTCAGTTTGACTATTATGTAATTCCATGTAGTTCTGATAAGAATTTGGATGGCTTCATTCCTATCCTCTCTGAAGAGAATTAATTCTTCAGAGTGCATCTGTTTGTCCCTCTGAAATCAGCAAAGTCTAAATGAACTGTAAATAAGAATACAAGCTGAACAGCTACAAGAAAGTCCAATCCAGTAACACAGCTACAAAGGTTCCCGCAACACAACTCAAGACATATTGCAGCATTTGTCTCCAGCCACACCACTTCCTAGCTAGAATTATTTTATTCTTATTTCAGAGACACTTACACAGCACTAGTCCTTCTGTATTTTATACTACCACTTACTTTCTGTATCAAATATTCATTCTAAAATCTTCTAAGAGATGAAGTATCCAAAGGTCAAATTAAACTGAAACCTCTGCAGTAAAGCACAAAATTCACAAGGCAGACATCTTCAAACATCTGAATCATCATCAAAGGGCTATTTCAATAGGTCTCCTGATAGTAATTTCAGGAACAAATGAAATATATAAGAATCTTCTACTTGTAGGAAGCTGAAAATAGTTACTGATAACAGCCAAAATTGCTTGGCCTTCTACGTACGTGCTGTGACCCTCTTCCAAAATACTTAACATGTGGGTTTGGGGATGAACAAGTTAAAGAACTGGTTGAAAAGAGCAGTAATTTTTCCATACATACTTTGTTACACTTTCTTTTTGTGTATATATATGTTGTAAGCATATAACTTCTTTTGATGTATTTGAAAGTTGGTGAAAGTTTGGATGGGTGTGGGGACTCTCAGTCCTTCCACCTCCTACATAACGTAGGCTTTGATATCTGGAAGATGTCTGCTACAGCTTGGTTCTGGGCTTGATGAGGACTCCAGTCCTAGGCACTAAAGCAGTGCTTGTTAATTACCTTCATACTAGAGAACTAAATTTTCCACATGGTGCAGTCTAAGTAAGGGCTGGTGGTTTTGCCGTCCTCTGTACCAATGGTGTTAAACAAGAATTGCTAGCTTCTGGGTTCAAAGACAGCACAGTGGGCAGGCCATCTGAACCACTAACATTTCAGCTTGGTACTGTCCAATGCTTTCAATAGAGAAAAAAAGATAGATCTTGTGCAGAAGTCTCTGATAGAAGATTTGGTAATACAAATTGCATGTGAAGTCTTTTGGAAGTCGTATCTAAAAAAAGAAGGTCATTTTGTCATCTTACACGGATGTCATGTTTCAACAAGGTCTTTTATTGAAGTACTTAAATAAATCAATCTGGCAAGATGGTAGATGGCCGGTTCTCAAATAAATGAGAAAGCAGATAAAAGCAACAGAAAACGAAAGAGTAGAGGTCAGTGGTCAATCAAGGAAGAAAGCTCACCCCTGAGTTTCAGGGAATCTTTACTGGGCTATGTGTTGTTCACCCTACTCCTGAATGGTTTGAAAAAGGAGGCAAATAGCAAGATGACAGCATGAACACCAAAAGCCTGCTTAGGTTCAGAGAGCAAGTGAATGATTTTACAGAAGAAAAAAAATCCATCAAGACCTAGTAAACACAAAGATACTAGATCTAGTTCAGGAAGTCTCAGTGCTGCAAGTGCAAGTACCCAGGGAAACACTACTACTACATGCTGGCAGGCACTTGAACTCTTCCCCAGGCATTCAGCTCTACCTGCTGTCAGAGAAGAGAGACCAGGCCAGGTGGACCTTCTCTGACTTCATATAATGGCAAACTGACCTAAACTCCCAGCTTACTTTTGTCAAAATATCAGTCTAATGTTAGATATATATCCTTATATACCTTAAGAGTGTGCAGGTCACAGAGGTGCCAGAGATAAGGCATGGCCATTTTAGTTAATGCATTTAAGTTTTGCCTCAGGGATATTCATATTGAGACTGAACACTCACCCTTCATTTTGCAATGCTTTAATTTTAAATCCAAATCAGTTCACTCCTGTGTGCTAAAGTATTATGTACATTTTGCTGGTATTCTCCTTGTGTGTTGTTTGGAGGAAGTCTTGAGATACTCATTTTAATACTAAGACCAATCATTGTTTTCTAATGGAAGAGAAAGGTAGCCCTCAGTTTAATGGGTAGCTGTGAATCATAATGCAGCCGAGTATTCTTTGTGAGGGTCTGCCACGTTTTGAGTAGTATCATGTTCCCTGAACTTTGTCTTCCCAAAGCCAGTCAGTTTACCTACAAGAACAATGCCACAAGGAAGCGTGAAGTAATTAATTTCTTAGAGAATACAGAACTGCACTCCAAGATACTAAACCCCCTGAGAACAAAAGACCTGCCTTAGTAAGCAGGTAACTTTAGACTCCATGAACTTCCAGAGGGCCATTTCCAAAATGCCATGTAAATACACAAGGAAAAATAGACTCCAACAGCATTTTTACTCCTGAGCTAGCTTCTATTTGTGGTTGCTTTTGCGATTTCCCTTTCCTTTCACTGGGGTTATGGAGAAGCCTGATCAACCATCTGATGACTGAAGCCCTCAATTGCAAAATGACTCTTGCTTGATCTTTCTTCAAACATATCTTCAAACTATGGACCGTATTCTACTTTGAAATGTGAAAAAAGTACACCCGTTTGATGGTGCATGCTGTCTCTACCTCCTCAACACCTCGAGCAAGACATGACTGCATATAGGCAGAGGACGGCCAACCATTTCATCAAGTCCCACTCAGAGTACAGAAAGTTGTAGTGGAGGGCTGTCAGGGTGAGTTACAGCCAGCCCCCAAGACATGCTTACTGTGAGATAGAAACAGCAGAGACCACAGCTCAAACTCCTGACAACCCATCATCAACACTGCCATCACGTCTTCCCTTGCATATCAAGGCTGAAATATTTTAATTGGTATCTGTCTGAAACTTCCTTCCTTGGCCACAAGTTTTCACAACAGTAACTAATAAAATTCAGTGTATTAAAACATTAGCTAGAATGAAAAACAGTCAGGTCATTGCAATGTTTAGTTTTAATAAACCATACAGCAAAGAGAAAGAAGGAAAATACATTCTACTTACACAAAGACTCAGTGACCAAAATTCACCAAGTCAAAGTCAAGACACATTTCCATAAAAACTTCCAGTTACAAAAAAAAACCCCTACAAACAAACAAACAAACGAAACCCACAACTATAACAATGGGTTCCACATGGAAGAAAATAAGTAACACTAAATTAAGGTCATACTGAGAAACAGTAGAAGTATCAGACAAAGGGGCTGACCAAGACTTGTTCCCAATAACCTCCATTTTATACAACCCACACAAGAGGACACTAGGAAGAATCACGTATCACTTCATAAAATGCTGTGAACTATTCCAGTAACAGTGACTACTCAATGCATTTTTACCATCTTGAGACAGCTTAGGAGTTAAAAGAAAAACTGCATGGATTTTATCAAGGTTGAAACATGCATTTAGAAATCCTCTGCTAAAAATCATGCTTCATTTCCATTAATTTCGCTAGCATTTTAAGTGACTGAAAAAGAATCCACAAAATATTTGCTTAAAAAGCTTTTTACCAGTATCACAGTTCATTTCCACCAGCTTAACTTGTTTATTCTCTCTAACATATGGATCTTAATTTGCATACATCCTGCACTCCAAGATGAAAACACACTCTCAGACAAAGCAGGCAAAAATGGACAAAAACAATACAACCCATCTGTCAGAGAAAGGAAGGAAAAAACCACAACCCCCCAAACCCTCTCGCGCAAAGTGGGTTTTGCTCTTTACTGCTCTGCATCTTTTCCTCCCATCTTAGCAACAGCGCCTGGAGCAGCCAACCAGGGCCCGGGCGGTGGGGCGAGAGCATCTCACTGCCGGGTTACTGCCGTGCATTGCCCGCCAGTAACCGCGCCGGGCCAGACCCAGGCTGTGCATGCGGCACCTCTACCGCAGTGCACCTGCTGGGGATGAGCAAAGGCTTTTTCTGACTCCTCCAGCAAGGATTAGCAAATAATTTAGGGCAAATCCTCCCCTCCCCATCCCCCCAACACCCCGCCTCGCCTTTTTCATTTGGGTCTTTGGATATGTCCGGGGCGGGGGGAGGGGGGGAAGAGTGAAAGCTTTTAAGTGAAGTCATAGAAAGGATGCCACGAAAAAACCTGACTAAATAAAAAGAAACAGGTCTGTCCAAGCGCACGTACCAGAACTAATTCGTAACAGAGCACCAAAGCAAATCAGCAAAACACAGCCTGTTCACATCTGCTGATGATGTGACAGTGGGTTAAGTTTCCAACTTATACAGAGATCACTATTAACAGAATACACAGAGCTCCTAGCTGGAATGTAAGTATCTAGCTGTTCTGGTGACACTATCTTGGGACTGCGACGACCACTTTTTGCGTTTCCTGAATATCAAGTAACCTGCCCAAGACTCTGTGCTTCCCCATCAGACACAACTGAGCCATCCAGAATCAAGCACGGTCCTTTATTCCTCTCCTTCCACTCCTGCCATTTAACGTGCTGAATCTCAAACTGTGACAACCTCATGAGAAAAGACAGCACCTCTCTGGCAGATTGTTTCCACAGGCTCTGAGCTGTTAGAACAAACCCAAAATAACAGAAATATCACATTTTCTGCTAAGCATGAAATTTCTGTATTGCTACTAAATCTCTTCATAAAAATACCTGGCTGCATTTTGACTGGCTGGAGCCCGTTCCCTCAGAGGTTACTAAAGACCAAATCCTAACAGAACTTATGCTCGAATGCAGCACAAATGAGTCATTACAGTCCTAAAAATAACAACGGAGAAATTTCCAACTAAAATGTTGCCTAATTAACCATGAATACTGACAAGTATGAGGAAAAAAAAAAAAGTAATCCCTGAGTATTTGTGGAGTTTTGAAAGCTAATTCATTACTACTTTCTTGCTAGATGCACTCAAGCTATGTAAGAACAGTATTTCCATTTCCATCCTACATTATAACAGAACCACCTAGAAACAATAGAACAAATGTCCTCTGGTGGGCATATAAATATCTGTATCTTTTCAAAGTAAAGCTGAATTAATCTGACCAAGACAGAAGGCTCCGAAGTACTTTTCATGCCCTCTTTGTATTTGGGACTATCCATAATTTTATTCCCAAACTCATTCTATTCAGATTACTTTATGGTGCTTTTAACAAAAATGACAGAAACCTAAGGCACTGATATTTCTCCGATATCCTCTTCCAAATAATTTGCATGCAGTCCTAGTATTAAAAACTACGAGTCTACAATTTTTCTATAAACTGGTAAAGCCAGTATATGTTTCTGTGGTTTGCATTTCAAACTGCAGTTTAAACAAAGAGTTCAGAAGCCAAGATAAGATTAATGTTCAGAACTCTTTCTCAACCCTTAGATAAACAGCTTCGTGACAGGACAGTGAAACTCTGGCCATGTTTTGTTCTGAAGCTCTGCAGATCTTGCTTTTCTACATTTAATGAGCACGGACTGGATCTAATGTCAGACTCTGCTCTTTCTCTTCCCCTCCAAGCCAGATGGCTCCCTTGTCCTAAAGGAAAGGAGACATTCTCGGACTAAGCAGCCCTATTATTTCTTTGTGTGCTGAAGTTTCCTTTTTCTGGCTTTGCCAGTCTGTCTTCATCTTGCAACACGGTGTCTCGACTCCAGGAATTCTGCAGCTTTCTTAAGCAAACCTTGAGCCTTGCTAACCCACAGGAGACCCCCGGGACATGCCTGAAGACAGGCTGGATTCAAAGACTGAGAAACATTTTCCATTCTGGAAGATCCTTAACCTCACAAGATCTGGATCAAGTTGCTTATCAGTTTCCTTCAAAACTGAAGAAACAGTTGACTCTACCAGTTGACTAATTCCCTAAAGACTTCATGGGGCAAGTGCCAGGGTCATCTGAGACCTTCTGAAACTCTTTACCTCTGTAACTTTTACAAATTCCAATACTGGTAAGTGCTCCTAATGAACTGAATGGGTCAGATACAGCTGCTTTGATCAAGGACTCGCCTGCCAGATTCCTTTCCTGTTACCACTGACTTTGAGAGGAATTATATCATGAATGAGTCAGGTCCAGAGTCATATCAATCTTTGCTATGAATTTGATAAAACCACATTAAAATGAGTAAAGCAGCACTTAGCATATAAATCTGAGAATGAAAACGCCCTTCCTTTTTTTTTTTTTTTTTAAAGAGAAAATGAGATTGAAGAGATAAACTAGGCATTTTAAGGCTGAGACACAAATCAATTAAAAATTCAAATTTGAAGACTACTCTGGCTTATTTAGTTTCTTTGTTGCTAACATGTAATGCAAATTCACATTTCTTTGTGCTTTTAATAAAAAGTAAATGATGTTGCATACCATGATTTTCATTGTCTGAACAATAAAGCTAAGTACAGAACACAATGGCAGCATTACTAATTATTCCTCCTCTTGCTAATTTACAGCCTAACCTTAACATTACTTTGATATACCATTTTTACAACATTTTTTTGTTGCTGCTCTTGATCTGAATTCCTCTCCAATACGCTGGCACAAATTGTCCTTGAGAAGAAACTATACTTCTTCCTTTGTGATCCAACACTCATGAAAGGTTTTAACTAATTCATTATGGTCATAGAAAATGATGTAGAAATAGCAGGGTTTTTTTTTTCTAAGCTCTGTTTCAGACTAGAGATACCATTAATTTAAAAGGCACATTTTCATAACAGCATCCTTTATTGCTTATTGCCACAACCACCACCTAAGAACAGTGTGAACTGAGACATCTCCCTTGGTTTTTTTCAGCTTATACATATAAGTTTATTGTTTTTTAAAAAATTCATTGCACTTCCTACACAGGACTTCGTACTTTCAGGAGTGTATTTTCTGCTCCTCTTCACATTAAAAAAAAAGAATTTAAACAAAGAGAGATCCTTTTAGCACAGGGAACCCACAAGGAGCTACAACAACCACCAGTGTGTGGAGGCATAATATTGCCCTTCTGTTGAGCAGAGACAGATTAAAACCTACCGTAGTCCCAGCTTCCCACTGGAGGACAAACCAGTAAGAGGCATTCAGAATAGTTTTATGCATAATGCATTCACCTACAAGCCCACGGGTTTTAAATTGGGATATCCCAAATTACACACAAGCAATTCTACTTGCAGAACCACTAAAACAATTCAAGGAATCTGAGAGTTTGGTCTTTCCCTTCATTTCAGACTATTTAGGCAATTTGATTTTTATTTCTCTAATGAAAAACCTTTTTCTATAAAAAAACCCCAATACATTGGTTCAATCCCTTGAGTAGAGAACATGTCTGGGAGTAAAGTTTGTTTCTAGAAGATTTCTATAATCTGACCAGCAACTCACTGAATCGTAGAAAGAAGGGACCTCTGGAGGTCACCTAGTCCAGACTTAAAGCAAGAGGATCACCAATGCCATATCGGGTGAGCTCTGCCCAGATAAATCTTCCACACCACTGTGGTATGGAGAAAGCACACTGTCTCTGGGTGACCTGTCCCTGTGCTGTATCAACGTCCTGGTGAACAGGTATTTCCTAATGTCTACCATAAGCTACCCAAACTGCAATATGTGGCCATTGACTCTTGTTATTTATCATCTGACACTAATGACAAGAGTTTGGCTTCACTGTCTTTATAGCTGCCCTCTAGGTCATTGTACGCCAGAATTAAACTGTCCCCCAACTTCCCTTTCACTAGGCCAATCAAGCCAAACAAGCCCAGCTTCCTCAACTTCACTTTGTAGGTCCACTGACCAGGGTTTTTTTACCCCTCTAACAGACCCTTTTGAGCTTCCCAATATCTCTGTTGATCTAGAGGGCCCCAAACTAGATACAGTAGTCCAAGTTGTGCTCTCACCGATGCTGAGAAGGATAGCATCTTGCCTCCATCTGGCCATGTCCTCCAAAGGGAACACATTATGTGGTTTACCTTACTTGCAGTTAAGAGTACACTTTGGCTCACACTCAGCTTGGCATCAACTGTACACCTCCCAAGTCTGTTTTAGATCCCTGGCTAGCAGAAGAGTGCTAAGACCTGCTGGCAGACAGCATGCCCCACAGCTACTCAGAGGCTGTCCTCAGCGGTCTGAGGAAAGACATATGGTACAAGACCAGGTGAGGAGGTGAAAATATGAATTCCCGCTCATACATACCCAGAAAAGTTTAATCTCCTCTTTCAAATCCAAGCATAGGGACAAAATCATAGCCATGCCCTAGAGCTAAAGAACTCAACAGATCCTTTTCAGCAGCAGGACATTTTGCCAGGATGTGACATTTTGTCCAAGCCAAGTCACTCAGGCGTGTTACCAAATGCGGACAGAGGTTTTTTGGTATAGAACCCCTCAATCATTTCTGGCCAATGAGAAAGAAACCCAGTTAGAAACGTCAAGTTTTTAAATCTTCCATGAGACACTCTGGCACAGTTCCATTTCCTAGGGAAAAAAAACCTTCAAGGTTTGAGTTTGTTCTGGTAAGATGAAAAATAATTTTGCATGTACAAAAGTCGCTGCCAAACCAAGTTGTTCTCCTATGGACAGTATGGCTACATGCAATTTTACTCAGTAACTAAAAGAAGACAGGTGTGTGTCCATACGGTTTTGATGTTGAAAAATCCATTAAAGCCTCAAGTCTGCACATCCTTCAACAAGTGAGTAATTGTATGCACAGGCTGCCTACATACAGTAGCACTGCCACAGCCATCGCTCCAGTGTTTTTCATACCACACATTTTTAGACTATTAAAGCCTTGATGTTGTGATAATGGCACAATTTCCAGACAGCAGCAATGTACCTTGTGAAATAATTTCAAGTGGAACGTTTAAGCCAGTGGATTTATAGATTCAGAGCAAGTGCAGGTATGAAGTATGGCTCAGGTGAGCAGCCCATTGGCAGGGGCTTATCTCTTAAAAAGAACTAAAGCACACAACCACAACAATTTACCTTACTAAGAGAGAATTCCTTGACGAACAGCAATTCCATCATTTGGTACACAAAATTCTCCTGAAGATTTCAGTATTTTCTCTTAGGCTTACTTCTTTTCACTAGCAGGAATTCGCTGCACAACCTAATTTTCCTTTCAGAGATGACTAGTCACATGCACACACCAAAAAAAAACCAACCCAAAACTCTCTAGGAAACACGTGGCTACACAAAGCAGTTGAAGGTATAAAAGGAACAAATGCAAAGCAGATGAAAAAGGACAGAGCCACCTTACACTCACCTTTCAGAACTGGAATAGACCAAGAGTGTATAAAGAAGTGAAATGAATAAGCCCTCCTTACTCCCATCAGTAAATCAGCACCAGAAGAATCGCCTCTGAGCCAGCTACAAGTGAAACTGGATTGTGAGAGGAAAGTGGTAACGCTGCACTTCCTTGAGATGCATCCCATATCATTTGGTGTGCCCTGTGTTGTAGGCTGTGAAGTCTTTGCTGTGTATTATTAGCAAAGTAGCTAGCAAAAGATCATCTTGGTCTTTAACTAAACCTCAGGATTTAGTCCTAGCAATAGTCAGTGATTTGGGATGACAGTCCTATAGCTCACAGCATTTACTTCCAAACACAGCATTTTAAAGGAATACTTTTTATCCTGTTTTCAAATGCCTTCTGAAATTCTGAGATGCTTGCTGCTCTCAAAGAGTACTGAAAAGTAACCATTTCACAATACAGCTGATCACAAAAGTAAAAAAAGCATCCTCATTCCTCCCTCCCCCCCATCTTTAAACTACTGCACGCTGTACCCACCCTCAACAATCAATTGTAGACATGCAAGATCACAGGACAGATATTTGGCAGCTCAGCAATACTATATTTACTTCAGATACTTTAGAATTTGGGAGGTGAAAATAAGCAGTTGTATGAACTACTGCATGTACAGTTTCCTGGAGTGCAAGGGGCTGCACATCCCACTGCATCAGGCTCTGAGAAAGTTCCCTGGCGCCCGCTGGGGGCAGTGGGTATATCAGGAAGCCAAGCGAAGAAAGCAACTGTGAAAACACACTCCCTTTACTTGCTTTGCTTCACCATCCACAACATACTTAATCTCACCTATCATGACCACCCACATGGGAAATAGTGTTTGTATGTTAGCCAAAACATAAAGCTTTCCTCACCTTTCTTCCTCCACCATGGTCCTTCTTGGATAGAGTACGACAGTTCTTTAAACTCGATATTCACAGCCGGTCTGCGGGGTAGGTAGGAGAAACGGTGGGCTTCTGTCAGGGTATTGTCCACTTTTTTTAAATGTCCATTCATCAGTCGAATGTCTTGGTTATCTGTGCCATTTGAGACCACTTCATCCACCGAAACACACACTGACTTTGGCTCGGCCATGGTGCAAGGAGAACTGCTGCCGTTCTAGAGGTAAAAAGTTGAAGAATGGACAAAGTTCACAGACTTCTGCTTAGGAACACATTTCAAAACCTTCTGCATTAGAAGAACCAATATTTAAGTAACACAACAATCCAGCACAGTAATGAGATGAAAGGTGAAAAAAGGGTATATACACAGCACGTTAGTATCTTCAGAACAGAGTAGCTCTTGCATCAGATTTGTAAGTTCAGTCCCCATTGTGTTTGGTTTCTCATACACTCAAAGAATTTGGTTCTAGTTACTCTGATTCCAGGGCCTGTACTGGGACAAAGCTAAAGGGGGAAGGGAGCTGGCCAAACAATTATTTGTGCAGACATTTCAAGACACAGGCCCTCAAAGAGTCTTAAGAGCTCTTAGTCCTTTGGATCAGCATATACTTCTGTAAATGTGAAACTGCATACATGTGAAGCTGTATTTCTGCAAATTTTAAAAGGTACTGGTTTGTGTCTTATTTTCTCCTCTGCTGATAGTTCTGGAGAAATTGCAACCTGGAACAGTACAACTTCCTTCCTAAGGTCTGTTAGGAAAGCATAGCGTTTTCCACCCAAAATTCTTGCACGCTTTCCTTGTTTGACAGTGATCCCTAATGGAAAACTTATCAGCTACATAAACATTTAATATGTTTATTATGTGCTACCCTGTGCCGGTACTTGCACTGTTGAGACTGTAAGGTATCAATGCTTTATGCTTACAGCCATACCTCTTACTATGCTTTGCCCCCAGTACAATTTCACTTGTCATTTTTTGGACTGAATCTCTTTTCCCACCTCTCCTGACCATGACAATGGCCTGCCACCTGCCTTTCTCTTCTTTATTATGCACACAAAATCTGAAGTATTTCCATTTCTTCTACCTGCATAGGCACCTTGCACCAGTATCAACAGGATGTGCGTAAGGTCAAGCCAATCATGAGTTTTCTTCAGCTAAACAGAATTTTGAACAGTTTGGAGGCTGTTCGTTGTCATCTGTTGGTTGGAGTATGTCATGAGCAGGGCCCAATATCTGCACAGTTGTCTATTAGAAAATTTCATATTTTTAATGCAGATCTGTACTGGAGAAGATTTCTGTAGCTGGCTTATGTGCTAGGCTTTCCATGCTGCCACATCTGCCCAACAATCTACATGTCCCCAGAGGTATCTCTTGGAAAGCATATGTGCTGCACTACTTTTGAAGGCATCAGTGTCGAACATCCCCAGATAGAGAGCTCTAGGTCATGCCACTGTCTCCCCCTATTTGTCCTCCAATAAACTCAGAAGTCACATCACTGCCTCTTCACTGCACCGTTTTCATCCTCTCTGTCATGGTTATTGGTCTTCCCATTTATGCTGTAAAAGCAGTGCTGCTCAGATCAGTCAGTCACGTCATAAATGCTGATGAAAAGCATTAAAAAAACCCCAAACCAGTCCTACATAACCATTGATGAAAAATATTTTTAAAAGTAGTCCTAGGTAACCACTGTATAGCTAGCGTCTTCACATTCT
Organism: Ceryle rudis; assembly: GCA_033439905.1. Lineage (NCBI taxonomy): Eukaryota > Metazoa > Chordata > Aves > Coraciiformes > Cerylidae > Ceryle > Ceryle rudis. The sequence continues at coordinate 103,594 of JAAGNO010022523.1, forward strand.
TCATGTTCAAGGCCCAAGTTCTGGATGTAAAAATCAGCTCTGCTTACCATATTTTCTCAAGAAAGAGATTCTAATCGTGCTCTCAACTTACTCAGATGTCAAGTATCCAGTAACACTTACTCCCAATTTCTTAAATAGTTGACTGTAATGGTATGTAATTTGAACATAACAAGAGTAATGTGAAACGTCTTAGAACAGAACAATGAAAATAAGGGAATCTTTCTCTTCCCTAAAAAACAGAGTTAACAATATTATTTCCTGAATGTTTTCAAAGTTTACTTTGGCACTCGTAAGCTGTTTGGCTCAGAGGAACCACTGAGCACCTTCACACATCAGAGGGAATACCCAAAAACTAAGACTCAGTGAGCAGGTCACCTTGAGTCAGGGGGCAGTCAGAGCTTCTCCAGTTTAGATCAATTCAAAAGGAAACACCCTTTGGACAAGGTTTTTGTCCCTGCCTACTTAATGACCTAAGAGTATGAAGCCAGGGACTTGTTTCTGGGACATTAAACAAACCATTTCAATCCCCCACTGGACTGAAATGTCTATTTTCAGGAGGTGACAGAGTCCTGCCAGCCCTCGGTCACACACCTCCCTCCTCCAGGGACCACCTGCTACCGGCGAGGGGATCCCCACATCGTCCGAGCGCCTGACGTGGCAGAAATGTTTCCCAGTCGTGGGACCACCTTTGCTCGCAAAGAGGTGGGCACCTCCCGGGGTTACGACAGCCATAGACTTACCCGAGCCCTGCGTAACTGCTCCACAACACACCCGAACCCCCTCCGTGTATCCACCAACACCCACAAACCGCTCCTTTCTCCACGGCCAAACCAACGCGTATATGCAGCCGTGCCCTTCGAAGCGGTGCCCATTTCAACCCCCCTGCGCACCGGACACGCAGATGAAGAGCAGACGTTCTCCAAGACGGCGTTCACATCCTCGTGACTTTCGTACAATTTTATTTCTCACATAGTTTTCTTTGGCCCGCAGGGAGCTGAGCTTCTTCCCGGCGCCCACCGGGCACGGCAGCAAACGCCCGCCCGTTCACCGCGGCAGGACGGTCCCGGGGGCTCTGCCCGCTCCTTCCCCGGCCGTCTCCCCGCTGAGCGTCCGTCGCCCACCCCCTATCCAGCTCTCACCCGCTCGCCCAGGGTGTTCTGTAAAGGTTACGGTCTCTCCGCAAGTCTGTTTTGAAAACGACGGGGCGCAGCGGCGCAGGGAGCATGCTCGGAGCTGTCGCTAATCCCCCTGTTTTAGCTACAGCCCAGAGGTAACCAGCGGTCAAACCCCGCCATCCGCCGCCGTCCCTTCACACACCCCGCCGCCGAACCGGGGCTGACCCGCACACCGTACCTGGCACCCCGCGGCGGAACGCAGGCCCGGGCACACCGACCGGCTTAGGTTCTCCCTCCGCCCCGCGGAGACCTCGCTCCGTCATCCCCCAACTCTGCCCCGCACCTCACCCTCCCCGGCCGCGCAGCCCCCCTGGCTCTCACCACATCGGCCTCTGTCACCACCCAAGGCACGGCAGAGCGG
>JAAGNO010022524.1:0-15316 GCA_033439905.1 Ceryle rudis
GCAGGATACCATAAATCATACAACTGCATAAAAATCTAGCATTTGCTAGAATAGTTAGAACTGTGAATTTCTTCCTACTTCACAGTAGGAAGAAATTTTACAAATTATTTCATGATAATTGAGTTTTAAAGGCAGAATGTAATTTAACTGGAATTTAAAATCCTACACTTACTGGAATATTTTATTTGTCACAAGGTCTAGGGGTTTACAATTGACTAATAGACAGTGATGATGATAAGTCAGTGTAGCAGAGTTAATTTCTCAGAGTTGGACTGGATTTAGTCACTCAGCCCTCAGAATATTGGAGTTGCTTGGCAAATTCCTTTGCTCCCATCAGAATTTAGGGATAAGGGACTTCAGCTGCTTTTTTTTGAAAGAGAGACTTTGTGATGGTACTGAAAAAAATAAACCTAAGTCACAGTCATTTAATTCATCATTTCCTTTCCTTTTGAAACTGTAATTAGGATCACAATTTATAGATGTTCAGGTACACTCAGAGTTCATTGATTTTATTGGACAATCTAAAATAGTATGCACCTGGTTAGTGCACAAACCTTAGCATACAGCTAGAGGGAATTTGCAATAATAAACTAGTTGCTTCCCTACAAAATAAATAAATGAATAAAGAAAGAAAGAAATGTCTAGCATTCCCAATGTAAAACTTCAAACACAAAGAAAAATATTTGTTTGCCACTAGTAATAAAATATCCATTTTGGTCTTATGTGTGAAGTCAAAAAAATAACTTAATTTTGTATCTTGCCTCACTAACAGTAGCAACTAATTAAAATGAGCCATAACATGTCATGATAACATTTCTTAAATTTCTTCTTTGTATAGATGTATGGACCTATTTCTGTGTCACAGAACCACAGAATGTTAGGGGTTGGAAGGGACCTCAAAAGATCATCTAGTCCAAGCCCCCTGCCAGAACAGGATCACTTAGATTAGGTCACACAGAAACATGTCAAGGTGGGTTTTGAATGTCTCCAGAGAAGGAGACTCCACAGCCCCCCTGGGCAGCCTGTTCCAGTGCTCCGTCACCCTCATTGTGAAAAGTTTACATGGAACCTCCTATGTTTCAGCTTGCACCCATTGTCCCTTGTGCTATCATTGGCAGACAATCTATTAACTGCCGGTGCTTTAACTGAAGAAGAAAAATGTATGTGAGTCCTTACCCATTTAAGTTCTCTATGCAATCTCCCACTGTCTGAAATGCACGTTATGCAGCCACATGTACCCAGTGGAAATATTTTTTTTGTTACAAGAACTGTACTGTCTCGGGTTTTTATGTCACACATACACTAAGTTACATGGGAGGTTAAGAACATATTATGAAAGAACGTATTAAAAAACATGCAACCTGAAAAACAAAAAGACAAAAAAACAGCTATCTTAGCTTTCATGAAAGCTGGAGAAGTTGCAGAGGACTTTCTTTGTCTCCATTCAATAGGCATGAAGCGTTAGTATGTTTTTGTTTAACACAAACTTAACTACAGCGGATTGCTCTGTCATTCCAAGTTTATAGTTTTCAGTCTCATTAGAACAATGAATCTTACACTTTATCAGTCAGTAGGCATTAACAGTGGCAGAGCTACTTGCTTTATGCTTTAACTATTTCTATTTATACCAGTGAAAGATTTTTGTAATAGAGTTCTGAGTAACCCAGAAGGATCCCTTCTTTCACACCCCTTCAGCAGTAACCCAAATTAACACCAACCTTCAGCTAGCCAGACCAGCAGGTGAACACATGGAAAGTTCTGTCCAGACTATGATTCAGCAGTACTCTTCTGGGGAGCTACTTATTTATTTCAAAAGCGACACATAAGTGTGTATAGTGTCCCCCTCTGGTGGGCAGCTACAAGAGCCATGGCAGATCACCTATGAATTGCCAGTGCTTTAACTGAAGAAGAATGTATGTGTGTCCTTACCCGTTTAAGTTCTCTATGAAAACTCTCACTGTCTGAAATGCATTTTATGCAGCCACATGTACCCAGTGGGAATCATTTTTGCATTACAAGAACTGTACTGTCTCAGGCTTTCAAGTCACACATACACTAAGTTACATGGGAGGTTTGTATTATGTTTTTGTTTAATAAACACAAACTTAACTACAATGGATTTGTTAATGATGGTTTAATTACACTTTTTTGTAAGCATGCATACAAACTTCATATTAAAATATCTCAGAAGTGCACTTTTTAATGTGCTTGATAAATTAAATGAACCAGAAACATTTCTAAATTATAATGGAAAAAAGCATCTGTGCCATAATTCCGAGCAAATTTCACTGGTCAGTGTTTCCTTCTGTTAAATTAAAATACTAAAATAAGCAAATGTAAATATCAAGTACATATACCAAACACCCTTTAATCTTGATTGCTACAAGGGAAAATACTGTGTCATTTGCATTACTGTTACTTAATCCCAATGCTTTACACTAGAAACTGCATTCCTTCACTTTTGACAGGCAGATTATAGAGATGACTGGTTTTTCTCCAGCACTTCTTAAATGCCTCCAGTCATGATTTAATTACCTTTATTCCTTCTCTTCTCTTTTGGTTCATAGCCTAAACCAGCAGCCTTGGCAATCAATGATCAGTGCTTTAGAATAAGCCATCAGCCTCCATTATGAGAAATTCTTATAGGTCCACCAGGTTTAACATACTCTCAAGCACTAATTTGCAAGAAAATGCCCCAACAGATAAAAGAAATGAATATGCCTTCAGTATCCCATTAAGAAGCATAAAGATCATATATAATATTTCACCTGTTTGTATTCAGGAAATGAATCATCAGTGTATCACACCAATATCTATCTGTATCACACCAATATCTATCTGTGCACAGCATCCATTATAATTCCCCCCACAGACAAATCTTAGTAAAACACACACGATCATAAAAGAGTTGCCATGTCACCTGTCCACAATGTTTCTAGAATTCACCTACCCTTACCAGGTTATACTCCCCCTACCAAGAATATTTCCTTCCAGCTTAATAGTTATTTAGGAAAAAAAAAAAAAATAATTTTACAAATAATTCCCTACTAAAAAAAAATCTGGTTGAAATTCTTTTCTTCTAACCATCAGAGAAAAACATTTCTTTTAAAAATAGACTAGATTACATATAATGGGATTTTTGCTGCCTGTTAGTGCCCATCAGCAAAAGAGGGACTGCAGTTTGTTAAAGTATGCTGGCAAGTGTTCCACTATCATTGAAGCAAACACTATGATTGTACATTTGGGAAAAAAACCACAGGCATCTTTGCTACCATTTTCAAAGTAGAAGCTCTGTAGCTGCTAGATTCCATCATTACTACACCTGCTAACACTGAAAATTTATTTGTGTATGAGGATAAATTCATCCAACATCAAGTTTGAATAATTCATGTTGCAGTACCTGCTGCTAATACTGAACCACTCCAACCGCCCAAAAGAGCCATTCAGATTCTAGAAAAGACCTGAAGCATTTTCAAAATTTTATTCCTTGGCAAGAATAAATCTTCATCTCAATCTGGACTGACAGCTGTCATTATTTTTCCTCAAAGATATGGGCTGTACTACAGTCTTCCTGAAGCAATGACTAAGTAAAATGGAAGACTTTTAACACATGCAGGAACTTTAAAAAAAACCTTGTATGGCTTTGTCTTCTTGTGAAAGAAGATCACATTTGGTGCCCTTAGCAGCAAATGCAATATTGAGCGGTAGTCTAGATGATCTGAAAGCTCATGATAATAATTAGCTGTGGCAAAGTTTGTCAGACACTTTCTTGTCATGTGTGAAACATACAAGTGTATTTGTCCTGGGATACAGAGATGAATTTATTCATACTGATGAACTCATAAAGGTATCAGCTGTATGCATCAGCAATCATAAATGAGCCAGCATGATGAAATGCTTAGTACTGCCAGGGCAACATAAGTATGATGCAATATCCAAATACATTGCAGTTATACTAAAATGTCCTACCTCAAGTTTTTGTTACTGTTCACAGGAAATGTTGAAGGGAAAGAAAATGCACAATTCTATATATTTTTCATCAAAAACTTGGTGCCAACTTTAACATGATTATACATTGAAGAAGAGAAATGTATAGAAAAAATGCAAGTATCATGGAATAGCAAGTTTTTGAGTAAAGCTTTACTGCTTTTCTATATTTAAACCCATTTTTAGTTGTTATAATCATGCCTTCTTCCCCTCATTCTTCTTTACTGTAGTTTCACAATAGAACTTGTAGTTACTGATCAATTCAATGTCAAAAAACCAGCAGTGTCTGCCAACTGACTTCTTTTGCTTGATTTCAGAATTGTTAAATGCTTATCTATTGAATATACCCTTAAAATCTTGACACTTCTAAGAAAATAGATATGATTAACTGTTCATTTATTTTTCTGCATTTAAAGAAAAGTCCAAATTCTGCAGTATATTCATTCAAAGGCAAACTGATACAATTCACATCTGAAGAACTATTAAACAATAGGTATTTTAGTGCAAGTGTATTATCAAAACTAATTTTGGCAGCTTCCACTAAAAATACATCTTTTAAAACATATTTTTTGAGAACAGTGGCAAATAAATTCAGATGAAGATTTGGTGAGTTATAAGCAAAACTTTTTCAGACAGTAAAGACTGACTAAAGCCAGAGAGAAAAACATGCTTTGAATCATGTTCAAGAAGAACAAATGCATTACGGCAAAGGGAACAAATTGTGTTAAAAGCCCCAGTTCAGTCACCACCCCAGCCACTGTTGAGTTGTCTGCCTCAGTTTTTCATCTCAGTGTTCATTTAAGGATTAGAAACACTTTTCAGAGAGGTTTTTTATTGCTTCATATTCAAAAATATCCAGTATATTTTGGTTACCTATGTGCCTATATGGGTTCGTCATAGACCATAGTCTCATTATACACTTGTCCTGGTTTCGGCTGGAATAAAGTTAATTTTCTTCATAGTAGCTGGTACAGTGCTGTGTTTTTGATTTAGGATAATAATGTTGATAACACACTGATGTTTTAGTTGTTCCTGACACACTGTCAAGGACTTTTCAGCTTCTCATACTGTCCTGACAGCAAGTAGGCTGAGGGTGCACAAGAAGCTGGGAGGAGACAAAGCCAGGACAGCTGACCCAAACTGTCCAAAGGGATACTCCATACCATATGATGTCATGCCCAGTATATAAACAGGGGGGAATTAGCCAGGGGTGCTGTATCTTGGGGATTGACTGAGCATCAGTCAGTAGTTACTTCTTCCCTTCCATTTCTGACCTATTATACTCTTTTTATATCAACCCAAAAGTCTGGGGTTTTCCCCCTGATTTTCTCCCCCAACCCACCGCATGGGGGTGGTGGGTGAGCAGATGTATGGTGCTTAATTGCTGGCTGGGGTTAAACCACAACCACACTGAACAGACATTAAAGACCAAAAAAATTATGTGGGAGACCCTCAATGCACTGTTGTAACACAAAGAATGTAGCTCACCATGTTCTAAGTTTTTGTCACTTTCTTCTAACAGTCAACGCTGGAATTTTGTTTACAACTTTCACGTCAATTCAGCAACACATTTTCACCACAGGAGAAAACAAGAAAGGAAAATGCATCTACCTTTCTTGCTTGTCTTTCCTCGCTTTTTTGTTTTGGTTTGGTTTTTGTTTTTATATATAGCTTAGTTCTTAAATTGACAGGTACTAACAGACAATGCCTCAACTTTAAGCAGATGGTTTCTTGTGCACTCTTTCTAGATTACTATTCTGAAGTTTTAGGTGCTGGGATTTTCTTTGCCATTTCATAATTCAACCCACATATTTACACAGCAGTCTAGATAGATGACTCAAATACCAAATACACAAATAAATTATCAGCAGCCTGTTTGTATAACAAGAGATTTTAGTAACTACATGTCACGTGAAATTTTAAGGGGTCAAGAATATTGTCAACTATCTCCCCTTTCACTCAGAATTATAATTTCAATCCTCTTTCAAACAGTAAGATCAAAAAAAAATGCCTCTGTTGGTTTTGGCTTGTTTTTTTTCCTTTAGGCTTCTGAAGCTATTTCTAGTTATGGCAAAAATGCCGTAATCCGCTAGAGAAAATGGGATTTAATTTGTATAGTTCCAAAAATTCAGTCCAATAAGTCTATTTCATAGTTTTTAAACTGTATATACCTCTCCACTAAAAATGACTGCCATTAAAAGAGTGAACAGTATCATCTGACTGATACACAGAAGACAACTATGAGTACGCTACCAGAAAATGCTTATTTGTCTCTAGTTTCAAAAAGCAAGTCTTTTGAGATCATAATGTTTGTCATTCCATCTTTAGCTCAAAACTTCATCCTACTCATTTTTTCATCCCATCTCACCAATTCAAAGGCAGAATATATTCCCAACAAGAATTATGCTCCCACAAGTCCTCATGAAAATTCTATGAATAGGAAGGGAGAGATCAAATGAATGCTCTCACAGAGAAAAAGAACTGTTTGAGATTATATACAACTGTTTGGCATCAGCTGGCTGGTCAAATAGTGTGAACCCAGTTGCCAGTCATTTAACATGTACATTGCTCAAGATTAACTACCATATGTGCTACCTCTTGCTCACAAATCTTAGCATTACTGCAGTGAGGACAGAAAGTATTCAGATCTATAAAAAGAGGCCATCATCAGTTGTACTGTTCTTGGAACAAACTTGTTCAGTGGTTACTCCTATACTTTTTTTAAAAAAAATAAAATAAATCCGATATTTAATTCCCTCTATCAGAACTGTAGATTTAATATAATGTCATAAAATAACATGTCATTTACTGATACCTTGATATTTTTATGCTGCAGCCAGCTGAGAGTTTGCTGATACAGCTAAAAGCATCAATTACTCTGTAATGGTATAAGGTAATAAATACAATAGATTGTACTGGATGCAGAAGTTGGTTGATAAATACTTGCCATCATGTTGTGTAAGTTTCTAAATCAGTGATTTTGAGCTAGATACATAAGTTATTCGGCATTCATTCAAAGTATCTCAGAAATGTAGTTGCAGTTTAGAAATGCAGAGTCCAGACCTCACTGGCATACTGACAAATTTGTTCCCTTCTTCTCTCAGTGCTTCAATGCACTGAACCTATACATTGTGATGAACTAGAGGTGAACAGCCACAGCACCATTCCTGCACACACTGCCCTGTTTTGTGCCTATCTCCAAAGAAGAGACACATTCGAAAGGCCACTCCAGCAAAGGAAGAGATCTGAGGCTACAAAATCAGTGCCCTTCCCTTTTCCTCTTTTTATGCCAGCAGCAATGCCACGTTATGTTGCTGCACTTGGGAACCTGTATTCAGTAGCACTATTTTGACAAGAGTGGAATAAGATACGAACAGAGATGGATACACAGTTAAGGAAGGGTCAGGATCACCCATTACTGATGCTGCAATGCATGTCTCAACCCCATGACCACTTAGAGAAGATATTTTTCAGCCATTTCCACACCATGGAGTTCTACCATCACGACGAACAAATAAATAAATTTTGAAGTCTTCATCTGTATGACAGAAAAAATCCTTTCTGTTCATAACATTAGGACATATAGACAGTTTTGATATGTCCCATAGATATTCCTTTTCATATTACTTTTAATTCTGAAAGCTATCTATATACACTAGAAAACAATTATATATAGCTGTTTTGTGTTCAATGTCACATTCACTTACAGCAACCCAAATATAGATGTAGTGTATAAGGTATATACAGAACATATAGGCTGGCCTTAGGCTGGTGGTTCATACTTAAGTTGGTTAATTCCTGCCAAAGAGCTGTCACAATATTAATGATTTTAATATATAAATGTGAACTAAGCATTAACATTGCAGGCATGTAGTTTTAGATACCTGGGCTTCTTAGAGATATTACTGCTGATATGCCAGACACCACAGCTGGTTCCTGAATGACAAAAAACATGCTGTCATCTTCTGTCTTGCTCTTTTTTACCTCTATAATACACCAACGTATCTAGAAATGGAAGAAAGAATCAAAATGGTAGGACTAGAAGAAATTTCTGAAGTTTAGCCTGGTTTTTAATCCCCTCTTAAGTAAAAGTCATGTGAAAACACCATTCAGGGAGGACATATTTTGTCTTAGATGGCCATCAAAAAAGGTAGGCTGTTGGTGGATATTTTTTGATGGTACTTAACTTTAGTCTTTTACATTAATATTGAAGACTATGAATACCAAAGATGAAAGAAATACTGTGTTTAAAGAATAACAATGGAAAGTATGATCAGTATGAAAACTCTGTTCTCCCACTCCAACATTTCTCTAAATATTTCAAAGTAAAAGCAGACTACGAAAGCTGTTTTAAAACAGGCCCTTCTCCACAAGAACAAGCAAAACAAGCCTGAAACAACCTGTAACAGATGCTTTGCCAGAGTCAAAAATCATATTTGAACTTCAGACTGTGATTTCTGTGCCAAGTCTGCAATCCCTCATATACTCAAGTGAGCTCTAAGTGGGTGACATGAAGTCTGCATCCATATATATGTCAGGGTCATCTATTATCACACAACTCGCACTTTGAAGTTCACTAAGCTAGCGGTCCATAGGTTTTCAAAGTATTCCTAGATCAGACCACATTAGGACAACTTGCTTTGGTCAAATGAAGTCTCCTGTAATACATTTCCAAATACTTCATCACTATACTTCCTTTTGATTAACACAGATAAACATAAAGTTAGCGAAACACAAATCCAAACTCCTGCTGACAGCCTTTTTGTTAATTAAGTACCTAGACTAAGAGTGAAACATATTTGACATTTTGCCCCTTTGCTATCAAATGTTCCTTCCCTCCCCTTTATAAAAAAACATTGATAAAATAGACATTTCAAAAACTAAAAGGGGGGCGGGGGGGGGAAGGTAATGTTTTGTAATTCCATTTTATAACCTGCTGACTCCAGTCAGCTGATTACTATTTTTTTTTAAATTGGGCAGCTAATGGTTCCCTAGCAACAGGTTAATTGATTGTTGCTGTAAATACACCTCGTTCAACTCTCTTCTCCTACTCCTCACTTCTGAGGCCATACATAGACATCTGCTAGGTAAAAGACAGCAAACAGAAATCTGAAGAGAAAAGAAAAAAATAGGGAGAGGGATGTGATAGCGATATAATCAAGAATGGTTTCAAATTTCAGAAGAAAAAAAATAAAGCAATGTTGGGATTAAAAATTAATTTAAAATTTATGTCAGCATAATTTAGTCATGTTCCTTTAAAGCAGGAATTGATAAATCTTTTCATTCATTATCATATTAATTAAAATGGATTAATTCAAATTTTATATATAAAATTTTATCTTTAATTTGTCTCAGGTGGTCATCAAAAAAGGTAGGCAGTCGGTGGATTTTTTTGATGGTACTTGACTTTAGTCTTTTATATAAATATCAAAGACTAGGAATAGTAGAGTTGAAAAACATAATGAAAAAAAAGAAACTTGCACATAAAAGACTGAATGTTGTTCATAAAGTAGGTCCAGTGGCTTACCCTCAACTCCTATGTCAGTAGTTTTTGCACTATTAACCAATTATTAAGTAAGAATTTATTTTTTGATCCATTTGCTTTATAAATAGCTAAATTTTTATATTTAATGTCAAAGGGACATATTTTCAGTACATAAATAGGACACAGATGTGGAAAAAAAGGTATCAAGTAGTTTTCCAAGCCCTAAATCCAGTGATGCAGGTCTGAAAACCTTTGCTGAACTCAAATTCAGAAACTCTCTAGACATTGCAGTTTATGACTTAAGCACTTCAAAGGCCTAGCAGAAACAAGCATCAGATGGATGGTGTAAGTAAACTGTAAGACCTCAAGGTCTTATCAAAGAAGGACATTGAGTGTAAATTTTGAGAGCAAGGAGTGACTCTAGAATTGCTAGGGATAAAGAAAACAGCTCTAAGGAAAGCTCTGGGGATTGTTTTTCTTCTTCTGGAAGCATTAAGTCTCTGCAGAAGTAGGACTTGGAAATCTGTGATTTCTCCTATCTAGACAAAAACGAGTGAATTGTCGTTTTCCTAGCCCTGAATAGGTGGCATTCTCTTACATGGACATTTTTAACCTGAATGCAGGGAACTCTACTCCCCCTTTCTCCTTCCAGTAGCAGATATATCTTCTTTTTTCATGTTATTAGAAACGTGCAAACCCTCATCTTCCACAAGAATGCCAGAGCCAACATGATACCCTGAAAGTCTTTATCTTTTTTATTGAAACTGTTCAACTTTTCTAGTCTGCAGACACCGTAGAGATTCCCTGAGCCAGCAAGAACAGGTGTGACTGTGTCTGTGTTTAAACAGTTCTATAGAAATTAATAGAAAAAGAACAGGTGGGTTCTGTTTTCTTCAAGTTACTTCAATATTTCATTGAACAATTTTTTAATGTAAAATGTATAAATAAGCCTGGCAATATGGAAATCAGCTCTTCTCTCATATCCATAGCTACTAGGCTCCAAGTCAGGCAGTGCATACTAAGTATCTGTTTACATCATCATCTACATCACCAGTTAATACATTTCTTTCTGAAGCACTTAGTTATCTGTAGAAAACTTAGAAATCTAAACTCTGCAATGAAGAATACTTTTTAAAAATTCTGGCTTAGTGGGATCTAACATTTAAGTGCCTATTAGATCTGTCCTTAAAATAATAAGTTCTGAGCTGGAAGAAATTTGCAGCTTTGTAAAGTTAATTTGTAAAAACCATGGTAATGTTTTTAATGAAGCAAAGAACTACTAGTCCAGTGCATTTATTCTGAAAGACATTTCAGCCATCACATCTGAAAAATATTTTATTTCAGATATTTCTCCACATGTGAGAAATAAATAGAAAATGTGACCATGACATTTTGATAATGTTAGGCATCTGAAGATCATTCGGTAATATTTTCATTCTACTTTCAGGCACATTTGTATAAATTTCTGTCTCCTACTTGCAATGTCCTATCACATTCTTCCCATATCGTCATTAACTAAATAGATATAATTTTAAATAATGTCAGTGATATTCACTGGATGTGACATAAAAGTGACTTGGATACTTTTTCTCTTCTTTTTTTACAAAAAAACCCTGTGTTTCCTGTGGGAAGCTGCTAGCATGATCTCTGAAGTAAACCCTAGCAATATGAATCACAAAGTTATTTTCAAACATTTGGTTTAGCAGCTTGGCAGAGAAAAGCATACTACGATCACATTGTAGCAAACAAATACATACCATAGATTAGAGATTAATTAAAACAGTAAATAAATGGGCAACAATATATTTGATGTACTCTGCAACTGCATAATTTGAGCAGGAGAGCCAAATTTAGGATATAGACATAATAGGAATAGTTTAACTTAAAATATACAAGACAAATATGAGGGAGAAAGAATAGCCAGACATAGCTTTCTATTTCGCCCAGCAGCACGGAATGTTAATCTTTCAAGCAGTCCTTATAATAAAAGACACATTAATTTGGTTCTGACATCAACACTGCACACAAATCAACTCATTTTTACCACTATCGATTATGTAAACTGAAAATGAAGAATCATTATATTGAAGATACAGACTTGCTGACAGAGGTGGACTTTCTAGAATATTGTCTTCTGCATCTTTTTCCTCAAAGTTTTGAGTCTTAGGTTAAATATTTATGTTCCATAGTTTGACATTTGACAGTTAGAGATGTATTTTCCCAAAAGTGTATTTGGCCTTCCAAGGAAATTTGGAACAGAATGTTTATTGATAAGAACATTTCATGCATTGAAAAAGGAGCTCCATTAATTTCTCTGAGGAAGGAAGAATTTATTTTCTGATACACAGAGTATCCAAAGAAATTTCAACTGACCCTCTAGTCTAGCCCTAAGCATCAGGAGACACATTGATAAGCATACACTACTTCTGATAATGATTTGTTCCTAAAGTAGCCTCACAAGTGCCAAGAATAATAATCTCTACTGCTTTACAGGTGTCACATTTTTCACATACAGCAAAGGGAAATTTGCATCTTCACCACCACCCCAACTCCTTTAAGAGCATCACATTGTCAATCTGTATTCAAGTTTAAGTGTAGTGAAGTAAGCTGTATATCCATCTACCTCCTCTTTTGTATCAGTGAATTTAATTTCTGTTTCCTAAATATATGATTGTATTTGTCACAATCAAATTTCACCTACTTGATTCTGGAGCATTTATTATTTAATCAATTTCCTTTTTAATTTAAAGCCTTTCCTCCAAAGTGTTTGCAACACTTTCCAACATGATGTCATCTATAGATTGTATGGAGGAAGTCTAGTCCATATCTTGGATTTCTCATTAAAACATTGAAATTAATGTATATCAAGCTCAAGACAAAATCCTCAGTGTGGCAGTCTCAAACATCCTCCAGTGATGAAGGGTATTAAAAGAAAGGAAAACAGGGGCATCCTTCCTCCTAGTTAAGAACCCTAATCACTGTGCTATTATGCTAGTCATGAACCCCATATTCTATACCGCTAGTCCAATAAATATTGTAACTATTCCACGCAAAGCAGAAAATTGCCAACTGAAGAAATTAAGTATGAGACACATAGAAATAGCCTCTATTGAACAAAGTTTTAGAGAATTATTCTGTGTATTTTGTAGCATAAATTGTTCGTTCCTGCTAATTTTAAATGCTTGCAAACCTGACATGTAACTAGTTCAATACTTTTAAAGTTGCTGCTGGAAGTTTCAATGATGCAATGATATTTGCCTGATTATTGTAATCTTCTGTTTCCATTTTTGTTAGAACTTTAAGCCAAATGGTCCATCTGGCATTCTCTCTCGCTTGGCATTTTATAAGTTATAAAAATAAAGTATATTTTAAAATTCTAAATCATCAGTTTGTTTTCTTGCATAAGAACTGAACATAAGAACTCAAAGGTTTTTACACAATATTTGATGAAAAAAACCCAACTCTTTAACAAAGTCTGAGATCTGCATCTGTACCCTATTTCAGTATCTCACTGACTGCCTACTGACAATAACAGTCAGTGAGGAGCAGTGTACCGGGCATATACATAAATGGATGTTTCACAAAATCATTTCTTGAAATTTTCAAATAGTACAGGTGATTTAGCCACATGTCTTCCATTGGAATGAACATATGTACTTTGTGTAGGAGAGAAAAGAGATTCAGAAACAGACAAAATTTGCAAGTCCTTCTTTGTATGGTCTTCTGGTTTCATTCTGTCTAAGAAAAAAAGATAATAACTGCAGAACGTGTTCAACAGACTGGTGAACACCTCCACGAGCACAATCAACATGAGCTGAGAGGGACTCACTTTACTTCATGAATACATTTACATTATGTCCCGTGAAATTACTAAGCAGCTGTTAGAGAAAAAAAAAAAAAAAAAAACAAAACATGATCAGGATTCTGGCAGAGGGACTTACTGATGACCAATCATCAAATACACATGGCAAATAGAAATGGCAGTATGATAAGCAGGTGATAAGCAATCAAGTACAGACAAAAGTGAGACACTATGACCTTACATTCAGCATGAGTAGTGAATTAACATATCTGTGCAGTGTACTAGGAAATTAAGAGAACAAAAAGGACAAAGTAGATTTAAGCCCACCCATGGGCTGCACAAATCCAAAATATCTAATGTAGTCTAATTACAATCTATTTTACATGCCATGCCAAACCTTCGCCACCTAATCTTTTCACCAGCAACCAGCAGTTCACAGCTAGGTTTACAGACTTGACCTATATGATTAAGCAAAGCTTATTTTGTATTTATGAGACATGGCCTAGTCATGAAGCAGGGCAATGTGAAGACAGACGAGTGACTCAAAAAACAGGCTCAATTAACTTGTCTTTGTCCATTATGCAGAATTCACTCCCCTCTGACCTGTGAGAGATTCCTGTTAGGCATGTCAAAGTACAAAATGCCAAAGAGAAAGTTATTCAGGTAAACTGATTTCTGTGCTCCAGGCGTTCTCCTCTGCCGGAAGGACAAACAAGCAGTCTGTTACATGAGTGCTGTACCCAAGAGACCTCTGAGAAGCATGTTGTTGAAACTACCACCAAGTAGAAGAGACATTTAAGGTGGTCTTCCCAGTTCCAGAATAAGTTTAGCACCTCCCAAAATTATATTAATTTATCCCAGATTGATGTTATCATTAGGGCTCATAAAATAACATTTGAAAAGCAAGACTTTCGCTTTTGCTCCTAGCCCATTCTCACAGGTACTAATTAAACAAAACAGAACAATCCTTGTAGGTACTTCCTTCAGAAGTCTTTATCTACTTTATTTACAGAGGTCTTTACTACTAGTTTACTACTAGTTTAAATGCTGGTCTGGATTAGACTACTGCTATATTTGATATGCATATCAAGAACTGAAAGTTAATACTTCCTACAAGCAAACTGTAATTTTGCTTGCCCAGGGGTGTCACTTTACTCCTTAGAGGAGGTCAGGAGAGAAACTTCTTTTGAAAAGGGAATATTAAATTAGTAGATTCAGTAGCCCTTCACCTGTTCCTCAGGAAACCCACACAAGGCTTATCATAAAGACACAGAGGTTTTTTTACTGAGCAAAGGACATTAAGATTACCTGCAGTCTTTAGGTAGATGCACAGAAATCTTGAAATCATACAAAATACAGTTGTAAATTCCATCAAAATCTTATCAAAATATATATGTGATGGCAACATTTATTACTGTTTGCATTGTTCAGCAATATGATATAAAATTATAAACATATACACAGTGGAAACACAATTACGTATTTCCAGGCATAGATAATTCCAGATTTCCATAAAGAAACTGAATATAAGGGGAAAAAATACAGCAGGCATTTCTCTAGATTTCTGTGTGTTCTAGACAAGCCCACATATGCACTGCTGATCATTGCTGCAGATCATGCAGATGTGTCTGACAGATTTAGGATGTTTCACACTCATAGTACATAGGCTACATCATATATTCTTACATATTTGTCTAAGAACACTTAAACTAGTGGAACACTAACCCCGTCTCTGCAGAATGATATTAAGACTCAGCAACATGATACCTAATTTGTGCTTTATTAGGAAAATTATATAAGCCTATTTAGATAATTTAGAGATGTCATGCTGGGCATATTAAACCAAGGTCAAAAGTGAGTAGGAGGTCAGAAAAAGAAACACTCCTACAAATGATGAGAGTTTGTCAATGTCTTTGGTCAGATACCAGCAGAGGCTAATCAAGATAACTCCATTTACTTTAATGGACCAACACCAGTTCATAAAAAATGAACTTCTGTCCATGTAATAATTTGGGTCTACATGTCTTTTGTTTGTTCATTAC
>JAAGNO010022525.1:0-21381 GCA_033439905.1 Ceryle rudis
AATATGTCTGGTTTTCGTGTATATTAGATGGTGTGTTCTGCTAATTCGTTGGAGCACTTAGGGAGGAGAATCCCCAGCGCTACAATACAGAATGCCTGCTTAATAACAACTCTGCTGGTTTTGGGTATTTCTCTCTGAATCCTTACTCAGCTGCACCCAGCCTCCCACCTTGGTGAGGAGTGCTAGAAGGCAAGGGGGTTTGGAAGCTCCAAATTTTGTTTCATCAGGATGGCTGGTTTTGTGTTGTTCCTCCTTGCTACACTGGAATCAGTCACAGGTTGTCTCATAAGCTGGCAGGCAGTGATCAGCTACTCAGCTCTGTTAAACTGTTGGTCCTCTCCACTTCAAGAAACCAAACAGTATCCCATAAACATTTCATCAGCTATGCTGTTGCGTACTTTCATATGCTCCTGGCAAAAGTATTTGATTTTTCTGTCCCTTCCTCCCCTATCCCCTGATGACACCAAGAGATAGGAGGAAATAAATGCTTAGCACTGGTCTGCTGCATATCAATGGTGAGGGGGTTCTCTGTTGTTCTGTGATAGGTAAGCAGTGGCAGGGACACCTCTGCTCATTAAAAATTCAGTTCTCCACCTCTGTCTTCTAGGATCTTTGAGGTAGGAGCAGCCCTGAAAAGGTGCTGCTTGCAAACAACCATTTAGCAGAGCTAGAAAGTGATTGTGGAAAGGGATCTGTCTTCAAGTGTGGGAAATGAAAACTGCAGGTGTGTTCCATGTCTGTATTCCCACCCCTGTACAGTGACAGTATCACACCCTGGGTGGGGACTGAGGCCGATTTCTGTGGTGGTCTCTCAGGGTAAGGAGTTGCTGTGTTTTTCTCCTGAGAATCATGGTTAGGACTCCCAAAAGGCCTATGAGGTTATAAAAGGTCTTTACGTATTAATTACAAATCCTTGGCCTGGGAAGACAAATGGACATTTAAAGTTGTCTGAGGACTAGAATAAAAACAGAACCAACTGCTTACACAGCCACCAGAAGGAAATACACTGCTCTTGTTCTTGTGACACATGGGTGTGTGGGCTGGCAAGCCGGCTGGAAGTGTGTCCACACCTCCTTAGAGAGCTGGCTACCAACAGTTGCCTGGTTGTTTCATCCCAGTTTGTTCTCCTGGGTTTTGCAAACCAACTGCTGACACTCACCTACTCTGTGCTGGGAGAAGTTATTGCAGTTATTTATTAGCACATAAGCGGCTTACTTGTTCTGCATAGTATATCTTAGTTCAGAAACACGGCTGCAGTGACAGCATTGTTACCTGCGTGCTCGCAATGGGGCTTGGAACTTCCATGCTGTTGTCAAAAGCTTCCCTTCGCCTTATGTGCCAATTCCTGACCCTGTTCTGTCTCTGCTTCCATGTGTAACTTATGCACAGTTGGTTACTGGAGCTGTGCTGGTGTGGTCCCTTACAGTGAAAGCTTTCCTTTTAAGACATGTCTCCTGTGCTGTGACAGTTAAATGTATGTGAAGGTAGTGCAATTTACTAGCATTCTGTTTATGTACCTAAGGCTATATATATAGAGTGTGTGTGTGTATTTCATATATATACACATACTACACATAAACCCACAGTGTGTGTATATATATGCTGCAATTATAGTACCTTAGGTTTTATATGCACATATATGTCTATTATACACGTACAGTACTATACATAAGTGTATATAGTAGAATATATGAGCATATATAAATTTATATATTTATAGTATAATTTTTATGATCACTACTTAAGTGTTATCCCATAACACTCTGAGCTCAGTCATTCAGGCAGTTCACAGTCCAGCTCCCAGTCCACTCATCTAAGCTTACTTCCTGAGCTTACCCATGAGGCAGTTATGGGAGACAGTGTCAAAAACCTTGCTAAAGTCAAGGCAGACAACATGCACTGCTCACCCCTTATCTACCCAGCTAGTAGTCACAAAGCCATAGAAGGCTATCAGATTTGTTAAACATGATTTCCCCTTGATTAATCCATGCTGACTGCTCCTCATAACTTTCTTTTCCTCCCTGTGCCTACAGATGACTTCCCAAATAAACTGTCCCATCGCCTTTCTGGGGATGGAGGTAAGTCCCACTGGTCTGTAATTTCCTCGATCCTCTTTCTTGCTTGTTTTGAAGACTGGAGTGACATTGGCTTTCCTCCAGTCCTCGGACACCTCTCCTGCTCTCCATGACCTTTCAGAAATTATGGAGAGTGGTAGAGCAACATCAGCCAGCTCCCCCAGCACTCGTGGGTGGATCCCATTGGGGCCGATGGATTTGTCCGTGTTCAGTTTGCCTAAATGATATCTAACCTGATCCTCACTGACCAGTGGAGGGTCTTCCTTCTTCCAGTCTTTATGTCTTACGTCCAAGGACTGGGATTCCTGAGGGCTAGTCTTACCAGTAAAGACTGAAGGAAAGGCAGCTGTAACTCTACCTCCTCTCTATCCTCTACCACCAGGGCACCCACCAAAAATGGAGATAAACCACTTTTCTCTGTTTTTCCTGTGGGTGGTTTGTGTTTTTTGTTTTGGTTGGTTAAGTTTGTTTTTTTTCTGCATCTTTTTGGCTTTTATGGGGTGGAGTTGAAGCTGTACCCTGCAATCAGGTAGTTGTTGCCTGTCAGTATCAAACTTCCCCCTGCTAAATAGAGATAGGGAGGTGAGGTCCTTGACTAAGTTTAGGGGGCCTCATCCATCTCCCCTAGTTACAGAAAGATCTCTCTCTCTGTCAGGGTAGCTTTTAGAAGCCTGCTTGGCAGCATGAGCCAAGTGTGGAGGGAGGAGGCAGCTCTGGCCCACGGGGGCTGATGCTTGGTGCTTTGCCAGAGCCAGCTCTGCCAGACTCCGTGCCCAACTCTTACCAGTGCTGGACACTGCAGCAGCCAGCCTGGGAGCATGAGATTGTGCCCTTATCTCCTGAAGCTGCCTTATCTGCCTCACTGCAGCAGGGAGGGCATGGACACTTACAGCAGTACTGAGAGTGAGACAGTTTGTTAAAGCTTGCAACTTTCAGCTTACTCTACTAGTGAACTTAGCTGCAGCTACCTCAACTATGGTAATAAATCACTATGAACAAAACAATATTTATTTTTTTTAAATTTATTTCACACTTCTGTACAAAAATCCACAGGTAATTTATAATCATGGAATGATGTAGCATTGCTGGCTGGTATAAAAAAACCTTGAGATAAATATACCAGCCACATGACTTATTTTTCAAGAGTTTCAGTTTAACACTGCGAAGACATTCATGTTCTTAGGTGAGGGCCATCATCTGTTATAAATCCGAGGCTATTTGTCAAGCTTTTCAGCCCTGGATTAGCTTAGCTTCTGATGCTGCTGAGCCTTTTAGCAAATAAGCTAGAACTTTAAAAGCTCAAAAACCTGGTAACAGCTAAATACGTGTGCAAGTGTTGATAAAATCAGTCACAACCTACTAAGATTATTTAGTGGGAGGAAGATGACCCTCAAATGCACTTCCTAGAATGGTAACTCTAAGTGACCACATCTTCTAAGAAGGTATGTTCAAAGTTAGTAGTAAAAATAAGACACTTGACAACTGCCCTCCTAGCAGGTTTTTTACCCTATGAGGGGAAATGTACCAAGAGGTTTTTGCATAGTTCAAGTTACTAGCAACTGACATGCATACTTTCTGAGCAGAATTTTGTTTCGCATGGAATAAACAATTGTGAACTAAATCTTCATTCTTAAATAGTACCAATGCTTTAGAACACGGGTAAAAAAGTAAACTCTTTAAATATTTTTGTTATGTTACAATAACTAAATTACTGATAAACACAACATTGTGGTTCTACTTTTATCAACATTCAGGTATTCAAGATGATTCATTCAGTAGTCTCAACATGGATCAGCTCAGATCCCATAGTTAAGGTAAGTTAGGCATTTATAGCCTCCTTCAAGTGCTATTTAACAGCTGCAGTAGTCAATGCCTTTTGCCAAACAGAAAGTCCTTATGAAGCTGGAAAGCTGTTTCCAGAGAACCTCTCACTTGCAGTAAGCATAAAACTGCATCTGTCTAAACCACCTACTTCTGCTTGGTATCCAAATCCTTAAATAGTCTGAAGTAATATACAAGTGTTACAAGACCTGATAATTCCTATTGCATAAAGTTACAAGTATTGGGGGGGAACTCATACACAGCACTGGAATAAATATTTACATTTGTAGAAAGTGTTGGCATCTTCAGTGACTTACTAAAATGCAGCTAAAGCCTCAGGTCTCATAGTCTGAAGTTCACAAACACAGTGGAGTTAAAAGCTCAGTTAAGTCTTTGGCCTAACAGTTAGTCAAAGACAATTATTTATAAAAAAATAAATACAAAAATGACTAAAATATATATACAAAAAGTACATCTAATATTCAAGCCTCTCTCAAAAAAAAAATACCAAAACACCTGTGTATATTTGTTGTGAGCAAGAATCACACAATCTGATCTTAAAAAACAATTGAGCAACATGACCTATTGCACATGTAATTTAAGATGATGCTTTCTGTTAAGCCCTAACTAATGCAGCAGGCAAATTTTATGACTAAAGTAGATTTGCAGGTCTTCAGAATAGAATTGAAACAGTGTGTTACGGTCACTGTGTGTTTATAATGGACTGTGCATTGAGGGAAGGATAGAGAACACATCTTGACCTTTACCATGCATTCCTTGCATACCTAGGAAGGAGGTTAGGATACAGGAAAAGGTTTTCCGTAGTGGTTTTACATATTTTGCAGAAAAGACCCCAAATCAACACAATATCCTGTAAAGATCTTGTAAGAACGAGTTAGATTTGAAGGGGGAAAGAGGAAGTTTGGAAATTAAATAATGCAAATAAAATTTGTTAAGCAATTTTAACTGTGCAAAAAATAGCCTCAATATAAGTAGTAATATCTACAAATCAAATGGTGAATGTCCATAGTGTTCATAGGTCTAATTCCATCAGTATTCCATTAATGAAAACCTTAACCTCTATGTGAACTTTGTGGATGAACATTTTTTTTCCCTAAGAATAACTTTCGTTTTCATTCCATTTTGTGAACCACTGTTTTGTCTCAAGGTCTTTGTATTTCTCATCTTTGATCTGTCGCTCTTCTTTTCGAATCCTTACAGCATGGTATCTGGGGACACTGTCTTCGTACCTAGAGCGCCGGAAGAACCCGCACTGGGGCAGAGAAGAAAAAGAACAGTTAAGTTGCTGCCAAAATACTACACTTATGGAGGCAGTAAATTCTTCCTTTGCACAGATACACAGGTAAGAAAATTGAAAACAAAAATAAGTATGCCAAAAATGTAGCATATGTAGCTGTAAAAATGTGAGCCCGCAGGTCTACATGAGTTGTTCTGGCAGGAGTTGAAGATAAATGGCAGCCTTGACAGTCCACTGGTAATCTACTACCTTAAAAATATTCCCTCCGCTAACTTGCTGAATTTGTTTTACAAGTCTTGTAAGTCATCTTATAAAGCTATTCATGCATATAATGAGAGAATTTAATGCTACACGAAGTAGACACAGTTCAGGAAGGCTTGCTTCTCCAGAATCAAAGGTAGGTACATACTTCAGTATCTTCCTGTATGGTGATATGATTTACCTTTAAAAACCTACAGAAAGATTTCCAGGACCTTGAAGAGAAGCTACACCAGGGCCTTGTTGTATAAAGCACCATCTCAACTCTAGTCACCTGAACTATAACTACATATAGGCACTATTAGAACATGAGTCTTGATTAGTTTGCCATGGGGTGAAAAAAACAGACATAATTTCAAAGTTTTATAATGTGCCACATTATAATGTGCCACACGTCTCCCTGGAAGAAATCTAGTATAGTACATTTGTGGCCTGCAATTTTTTTATTCAAAGCCACTGTAAAAATGGATTCTAAATATTGAGGAATGGACTGAAATTAATTTTCAAAATAAAATGGAATTATGGCCACAGTATTACAAAGATGATAACTGGTAGGCACTCAACTTCACATGCTTATGGAACATCGATGTCAAGATTAAGGTCAAGAGACATTGTGCCATCCAGCTGTCATTAGATACTGCTAGGAAAAAAAAAAGTAGGAAAGTGCGGTGTTTTGTTCACAGTATTTGGGTGGTGGGGTTTTTGGTTGGCTGGTTTGGCTTTTTTTTAATATTAGAACTTACACAGAACTGAACTTAAAAAAAAAACCCTACTACATTAAGGCATAGACCAAAGAAATCTTCAGCCATCCCTTAGTTAAGATTTAATTAAACACCATTTTCACCCATTTTGGTTAAGAATTCCTCCTCACCCTCTCATTCTAAGCATCACTTACTAATATCATTTACATGCATGTAATATCTTAAGTTGAATAAAGGTTGCTAGTAGCATAAATCATCATGCATCTAGTAGCTTCATCAGAGGAAAGTCTACTCCTAGAAAAGTATACCTTAGAATTGAAGAAAAACAGATGTTTCCAGAGCAATTAAATTCTCATTCTGAGAACTCCTTTCATGACAAGCAAAGTCTATCTTCCAGCATGCACTAAAGGTTAGTAAAGCAATTTAACCCATCATCCATATAGTCTTATCTTTAGATCTTAACTCTACAATGTTGATAACAATCTCTCAAGCTTAAAAAATAAAAGAACAACTTACTTGTACTGTCAAAACATAAATTAAAATAAATAAATAACATTGCAACAAATCAACATGTTTTCCAAATAAACATGAAGCTTTATAGACCCAGGTAAACACCTGTCTGTTCACGTGCACCAAAAGCTGAAAATACATTGACAGAATGAGCAAGCAAGTATGATAGTTTGGAATCCAAAAGTTAATAGAACATATGCAGTAAAAGCTTCATCGTTAGCCACTGCAACCATAGCATGTGCCACAGCTAGAAATTAAAAATATCAATTACCAATTACAGAAGTAGATCAATACTATGCATCAGAAGTAAGCCTCTCTTTATCAGATGGCTGAGCATGGATCTCAGCCTTGTGATATGTGGCATCGTAATGATCTTTCTTATTTCTCTTGAAGAAACCACACTACAAGGAAGCAAGGTATTTAGTCAATTTTTGTGGACTGAAAAGTCAAACCTATTAAAAGTGGCTTAAATTAACTCTGAACTATTTTCCCATTATCCCTTCACAGGCAAAAAAAAAAAAATCCCAAGAGCTGTCACATGATGAGCTGGTTTTAGATCTGAGAACTTACTGGACTAACTTGATCTGTAAAATAATATATTAACCTGAGGTAAGGAATATTACTGTAGAGGCATTTTGATACATTTGTAATGCATCTGTCAGGTTGTTGTTGTTGTTAAGAAAAGCTACTATAAATCATGTCCATAGCAACTAAAGGTGTCTGTGAAGAGCAGAAGGAAGTCTACACAGAAACGTGTTTGCGGACTAGTGCATAGGCTAGGCAAAAACATAGAGCAGGACAAAAAGGAGTACTGCTTTGACCTGCACAACCAATCATGTAACTGTCTTTGAAGCACCACGTTTGTCCTTCATAACATAGGACAGCATCCACAACAGAAACATTTTACGCTATATGTGTGCATGTGAAAATTATATTCCATATAAATGTGTGTATATCCTGTAGTATGACACTAGAGTTATAACTTAATGGCCCAACCACAGTATTGGTTCATCAGAAGATTTGGAGCAGAGGCTGGGCATTTATTAGAAAAGAAGGAAGTTAGAACTATCCTGTGAGAAGCAACTTGCAGCAAATAGTAGTTACTCAGCAAAGCTAATCGCTGCAGTTTCTCCAGAAGAAAGTGCGTGCCAGATAGGCTATTCTTCTTCACCTCTTCTATCTTAATAACCCTCAGCTGTCACATAACAGCAAATACTAACTGCCTGTGCCTGTAAAAACCAAGAATGAAAGAACTGTGCTATTAAACCTGGAACCACAACTAGTTGTAAAAATGACAGAGGTAATTAGAAAATAGCTACTTGATTTTCTTCTTCTGCAAATTGGTAAGGTTTTTACTTTAGAATTTTTAGTGTATAACAAAAGTCACTTCTACAGAAATTACACCAGCACACTTGGCTATGTATTATTTCTGAACTTTTTGGTCATTTTAGTCTACAATTGGTTTAATGGTATTTCTAATGTTGTAAGAACAAAGCCCTGCTACAACATTTGTAGATAGTTCACATGAAGTTACACACCTAAATGCAGAAGCCCCATGTAGATGTATCCATCCATACCAAAGTAACTACGGTCTCTGAACATGTGTCTCAAGTTTTGCCTAGGGCTCAAAATACTTCCATTCCAGGATGTGGAAACAGAAAAATTTCATAACAAGCCTTCCCCTGTAACCATTTTCATTCCAAGTGTTGCAAAACTGTGAAACCAATAAAGTTATGTGTGGTTTGGGCAGTTTTGCTCTATTTTGAGTTCCAAATACAAAGCAAAATAATTAATCATTTGCCTTTTTGTCAGTTGTAGGCCAGGAAGTGCAAAACAACCAGATGAATGAAGACTCACCTTCCATAGTAAGAATACCAAGAGTGCAAGCATCAGAATTCCAGCAAATATAGCCACCGAGATGATCCACCAAGGTACTCCTGTGTAAAGTGCTACTGGTTTTGCAGGAAAGACAGTAACACGTACCTAAAGGAGAGAAAAAATGTGACAATGGAAAAAGCATTTTAGAAGCATCCATGTTTAATATATAGCTGCAATTCATATAAGTCTTATCTCCTCCCTAGCACGATGTTCTCTTGCTAGTCTACAAAATATTTTTGAAGAAAAAGTTCCTACTGGTATCATATATGGTATCAGTATAGTAGTGATTTTTTTCTGTCTCAATTAAAAGGTAAAAATTATCAATAATTAAAAACTCAGTTAAAAAGCTGAACTTTTAGCTACTTCTGTTTTAAAATGTTTTGGGTTTTGGGTTTTTTTTTCCCCCCAGTCTTTCAAGGTAAGCTGGAAATGTCGCAACCATAACGTGGTTAGTATTAAATGTTAAACTTACCTGAGCAACTTCATTGGTGAGTTTAACATTCTTAGCTGCAGCAGGAACACTGATCGAAGCCCTAACAAGAATGTCCAGGTAGTTCATTTTGGAGTATTCCTGTTCCAAAAGAAAATACAGACGCTAGACACGGAACCAGCAAGAACTCTGACCCTCCAAAATGGCAGGTAAGAGGACTTACTTCTAAGAAAGTGCTGTTCCACAGTCTGGAACGCAGCACAATGGATGCCTTGCTGTCTAAACCCTTCAGGGGACACTTAATGTCCACGCAGCGTGCATTCACATTGCAGTCCTGCAAGTACAAATTTCTACATGTAAATAAAAACACGCACAAGATTGAAAAGGGGTTACATGCATTTTTTGTGCAAGTACCAAAACCTCTTTGTACTGACAGCAGTACGAAAATACAGTGAAAATGCTATTAGCTCTTTATTTTAATGTAAATAACTGTGCAGAAATTCTTCCCATTTTCTTTCTCATCGGTAGATAATTTAAACAGTCATTTTTTTAAAATATTGATACTTGGATTTAAGATAAAAACAAAGAAAAGAGACACATCCTTTGGCCCTGCCAAACTCAGAAAAGCCCTCTTAGAGTGCAGGGGGCAGTATCTGGCAAGACTATAGTTGGTACACTGCGCTTACCAAGGTCTTGTATTTTCTTTCTGAGAATAAAGAAAATGTCTTGCTGTCTGTAATCTGCTTCTCTGCAACCTCACGTTTCCTTCTTGAGTTATGGGATTCCTGAAAAAAAGCAAATAAGAGCTTTATTAGTTTATCGTAAGTATCTCTAAATTCTCTTGATTCCAGCCCCACACAAGCAGAGAGAATTCAGTGAGTGTTCTCTTGTTCCAAGATCAGCATGAGTAACATCTTTATATATCCTAGTTATTTGCATTTATTGCTCATATTAGAAATTGAGATTACCTAAAGGAAGGTCAGCTGCCTACTTTAAGTCAAAGGAGGTTTAGATTTATAAAGTTTCAATGCTATTTCCCTTTTTGTTCTATATAAAGGCTGTTCATGTTACTATGCTAAAAGAATAAAGTTGTGCTAAGGTCAGTAGACAACTTGGTTTTATTAAACTCTATATTAACCACACTCACTGAAAGTTTTATTAACTAATGTAGCAGTCTGACAAGAATGGGTTATGGGCATGTAGTTTTAATGGTGAAAATTAAAACCTCCACATGATACCAACATTATAAGAAAAAAAAGAAAAGAAAATGAAGGCTCAGGTTTGAGGGGAAAAAAAAAAAAAAAGCCTTGCTAGATAAGCACCGGGAAGGGCTCTGAAACTTGCCTGAGAAATTATTTTTATTGTATGTGTTGTAATTCTCTTTAAAAAGTACATGAAATTCCCCCAGCCTGGGGAGATATTTACTGGTTGTTATTGTTTTCTGTGCAAGAACTTGACCAAATTTCAATAATGCTGATGAAATCTATTAAAGCAATCCGCAATTTCATCCCGAAAGAGCTTATGACAACAGTGCCCATTGCAAAAACCACCACCACAACATGACATCTCTACTTCAGCTTGTTACCCTCAGCAGCTGTTACGTCTCCCTATAAGCATAGCCCTTTGATACATCATTCACGTACTGTGTTTGCGAGCTACTTAAGACAAAATCCTTCTGGAGGCAAGCTCTAGTGCCCTACTGTCACACACTGGGGTGCTTTCCTGTTGTACTGATTGATGAACAGAAGGCAGAGTGATGACATACCGCAACACGCAAACTATTGATTTCATTCTCAGGTTGACAGGAGACTTTTTCCAAGCCTTTGGAATCTATTCTCATCAAATAAAGCAGCCACTTGCCATTACTTATTTCTTTCGGCCACTGGATGTCCAGGGAAGCAGTACCAAATGTTTTCAGTGGTCTGCCCAAGTTAGTCACCTGTTAAAACAAACATTCTTTAAACTGTGAAATATTTTTAAACCAGATTTTCTTCTCATTTAACCATGCAGCTAACAGGAAATTTAAAAGCAAAGGAAGCCAGTCAAAACAGTATAAAGACAAACATGTATTAAAACTAGCATGCTTGGATGGCAAATAAATACAGAGCTTAAACATGTAAGGATTAAAATTCCCTAACGTGACATTTAAGCTGTTGATTTTTAGAAACCTATCTTTATGTGAAACAACAACTCCCAGTTTAGAGTTAACAAATCGTTCATGTTATGTAACTGAGGCAAACTGCAAGTTATGGAGAACTCTGACAGAGAAAGATAACAAGCTCTTGCTCTAATAAGTCTGGAAGTTGTTTCCCAACCTATTTTTTGCTTTCTTAGTGTTACTGTTCATGATAGCAAGTTCTAAAACAGATGTTCTAACTGCTTCTACTTCAAAACATGAGTGGAGGTATGTAAGAAAGTAAAGGGACTGACAAAGATGAACGTTAATCCCAGCAAACTATTATGTACAAAGACATTGGGGCTTGCTTTACTGATGTAGCAAAAACAATGCTCTTGCTGATGAACAGAGTTTTACAGAACCAGAACCGTCTCGCTTGGCCTTCTTGATTGTCAATTAGGCAGAAGACTAAGGGAGTGAAAGAGCCACGTATTCAAAGTGGGTCCCACAGTGTCTTCTTGTGCCTGCTCCATCCTGTGCACAGTAAGTACCTGTACTCCCTGTCTGCTGGTATCAGCTCACACCTGGATGTGCCACAGTTAAGGTTCTGGGTTTCACTTTTGTTCCCTACCTGCACAGGGCCTGATGCTGTAGAGCTGCCTCTGCTTGGGCTGCTCCAAATAAAACAAGCATACAGCCAGCCTCAGGCCACTTCCTCAAAATATGATCATAAAATCTCAAAGCCTAAAGCAGCTCTAGACTGCAGTTGGACTGCTTGATGATCAGGAAATCAGCATTTTGGGACAAGAAAAACCTATTTTAAATCCAGCAACTTTTCCAAGTATTCATATGCATAAAGAGAGAATCTGTTCATCTGATGAAAAGCAGCTGTTGACATTAATCTAAATTACTCACTCTGAATTCATACTCTATGAGGTTTCCAATATTGTCTTCAGATTTCATAGCACTCTCACCAACAATGTTACCTCCAAAATATACCTGAGAAGGCTTGGCAACTCTGTTCAGGTGAGAGCGGGAAAGAATAATCAGATTTTAATGAAGTCTGCAGCAAAACTGTCATCCCCAGCCCCCCCAATTGTTACACTATCAACACTTACCCAGTGAGGGATAAAAGCAATTCAAGAACCACTTTAGCAGTAGCTGTAATTGGAGTTGAATTAACTTGTGTGCTTGTTCTATAATGAAAAGAAAACAATGGTGCTTATTTTGGAAATTTAGCCATTTTCATTCTACTATTAAATTGCTTTTGTGAATTGAAAAAAATAATGCAAAGTGTTTACAGCTGCATATAAAAAAATATCATGTGCACAGAAAGCAATCTTACGTTTCCAGCTTCAGGTTAATGTCTAAGTCCGTTGTGTCAACGTTAACTTTAGTGGTGCTTAAGATCAGATAAAAGGTTACCTAGACAGGAAGGAACATTCATGAAATATGTAAACATTTTATACAATATATTAATATATATACAATATTACAGAAATACACCATCAACTTCTAGAGTTAAAAAGACAGATCCAAATCAAATTTCCTGTTATGACACACAGAAACTTTGGACTGCAGTCAGGAATCAGATTTTGTAACTTGAGTAAAAGAGGTGCAACTTACATTGGAATTTCTTTTGAAAGGATTTCCAAGCTCACACTCTGCTTGAGAACCATTTTGGTTAGCACCACATGTTAGTTGTTTTTCCTGATTAAACAGAACACATTTGAAAAGTAAAAATAATTTACTTCTAATATTTTTATTTAATGTATTTTTTAATGTATTATGTTTTAAATACTTACAGGATAACCCTTCATCTCCCTGAATGCAGAGTATGTCAGACTGTCTGGAAAAGTTGCAATTAGTTTAGCCTCATATGCATCTTCACCATCTTTTTGTGGATTTTTTGCATCAGATGGATTGTTTGTCACTGTTATTTCCAGAGCAATATCTTTCTGATCTTTCAGAACAAGCACTGGTGTACCATTTTCACTACAGAAATAGAGCACGCAGGGTTGTGCAGATTAGGAAAACAAATATGTGGATGAAAGTTTGCCTCTTACTATGGTTTACTCAAACCTACATTCCCTTTATTAAGGAACAATTACTGTAAGACCATAAACATGTGAATGGTCATAGACCCTTTTCCCAGACCAGCATTTCACCTCTGAAAGTGGCCAGCATTTAACAGGACAGAACAGACTATCCGATAGACCCCTCAAGGCACGAGAGTTTATAGTACTTCTGAATTAGCACTTGCATATGGCTCATGTTTAATGGAGAACAAATTTCTCTGAATAAACCTACTTTTTTCTTGTCAAGTAGACACGGTTTTGTCTTCCGAGTCAGGCTGTGGCACTCACTGCTAAAGGTGACTGACTGTTGGTGGTAAGTAAATGTATTTCCTTTTGTTTGCTTAACACCTCCTTTCTAATTTCAGTGGCCCTCCAGAGAGGAGGGACACAGCAGGGTGTTAGGTGTCCCTTACAGTGAAATCATTTCTCTGTTCCCTTCTCTGTAACTACCTGCCTTAGGCTACTAGACTGTACTAATCATCTTGTCACACTTGCAATCAGATTTCATCTCAAAAATAGTTAACAGCATCACACACAATGAACCACTGCAGGGCTTGTTTAGAATCTCATTTCTCCAGGGGACAGAAACTTTTTTTCCTAACTTTTAGCCCACACCTGCACAGTCGTGACCACATTGTGACTCTCACTCCATGTGACTGTACCACCGCTCTTCTAAAACTCACCCCACTTCCCCTCTTTCCTCGCCCTGCCAGCTCAGTACTACTATACAGGGCTGCCAGACTAACAGAACAAAGCTGCTCCAAGTCCCCAAAGCCTGTCATAAAAGTTCTTTTAAGCACTTGTTACCAATTTGAACTTTAGGAATGCATTAAATCAAGGCTTACATTGGTAAATAAGTAAACCTGTCTTCATTTCCTTCTCTAGTGCAAAACCGGTACTGAAGTTTTAGATTGCTGTGACATTCGTTGTCTTCTCCACATCCTTCTTTTAAGAACTCCACCTAAATAAAACCAAAGCACTGTCACCGCATGCCACATGATAACAGCTTAAAGCAAGGTTTCTGACATACGCTACCTAAAGCATCTGCAGGGAACTCAGAGATGCTTTCTTGGATAGAGTTAAAGATTTTAACCCTGACTCTTAAATCTTGCCTGTCAAGATACATAGCCCTTGATGCTGGTAATTTAGAACTTTAAATGTGACTAAAAGGGAGAGTTAGATACTTCTAAGTGAGAGGTACACTTCTAATAAGGAGAAACATCCTTAAGTCCGATTCGTCGATGAACAGTGAGGAAATTAGATCTTTTATCCAAGCTGTTCCCTCTCTTCTGTGTCATTGTTGTGGAGCTCTAATGCATCCTAACCATGGAAGTAAAAAGTAAGAGCATCCTAACCATGGAAGAGTTAGACTCTTATTTTTTATGTGGGCCAAGTGTTCACAGCAGGAGATGATGGATTACCATTTTTAATCAAAAGTGCATTTCCTCCTAAACTTGTTGAGGGGAGGGAAAAAAATAACATCTATACTATCTTCACTATTGTTAAAAAAGGAACACGGGAACAAGTTCATAACAAAATATAAAATGTAAGATAGTAGTTACAAGTCCAGTGCCACCCCAGTTATTTCTGTTCGTCATAATTCAGCTTTCTACAGCCTTTAAAATTCAGTCAAAGTGCCAATTTATGGGAAAATCTGAGATCAAAGGCTTACTTTTGTGGTCTTTGTTGCAGATTCATTTGAATTCAGAATTGGTATAAGATCCGGAAGTGCTCGCTCTTTTCTTGTGAATGGTGAGCTTGACTCCAGCCCAGCAATTTTAACACTGACCGATACTGGAATGGGGCGTAGCTTATCTTTAATTTTTTCCTGTTAAAATATTTTAAATGGCAACAGTTAGTGTACAGTGCAGAGAAGAAAAAAAAAAAACAACACAAAACCTAGCTTTTCATAAACATTTTAGAACAAACAGTAAAGCAAAATATTTTCTGCTACATTTTGCAGTATTAAAATTATTCCCTTTATAGAAACCCAGAATTTTCTAACCATGTGCAAGAACACAAGGAGCCCAGCCCAGCTCTCTCCCCCTTCCCGCCCCTGGCTTCCCAACCTGGAGATTTCTCTCCCTGTTAAGAATTCCTAGTAACGACAGATGGTAACCCAGGCCAGTGAAATTCACACTACAGCAGTAAGAACGTGCTCTTTCTCCTTACTGTGTTAAGTTCAAGCTTTTTAATTTGCTGTGGTCAAAAGCAGCCTTGGAGGCTGGCTCATTACTGCTGAGCCAGAAAAAAACCTGTTCAGCTCCTGGGGCAGTGCCACACTTAAGGGCCACTACAGCGGCCAAGTCAGAGAGCACATACCATGCTTTTTTGTCTGCCTGTTCATCTCCCCCAAAAAAGCCATGGGTTAAAATTATTTTCCTAGCCAGTCACACCGCTAAACTCTCTACTGGTTACTTCTGCTGGAAGCTGCTCTCCATTTTTGGCATTTATTCCCTCTCTACTGTTCTAAATTAGTTCAGCTTTATTGACCTCCAGAGCATAGTGCAGTGGCTACAGCTTGTATTCATACTTGGCAAGAAAGGCAACAGCAGGAAGCAGCATGTGTGCAGGGAATAGTAAGGAACTACTGAACTCTGGCTGTTGTCTAGTTTTGAAGCTTTATATTGCATGGGACTTAAGTTACACACCAAGGTACTGTGTGACTGACAGAAAAAGAGCACACTTTCGTTTTAAATGGAACTAAATGAAATAAAATGCTCTACCTTACCTGCAGAACAAGCTTGGTTGTCACACACTCTCTTGAATTTTGCCCCTGTAGGGTTGTACTTGCAGTAAACTGATCAGAAAGGTGGTCTTTAAACCGCACCCTTGAGGGCAGGCCTAACTGCCTCCTCTCGTTTTCTGCTTCAAATGTATAGTTGATCTCTGTATGAAGAAATAAAGTAGGTTGCTATAAGAAAGAACTTTAATTTCTTCAGGTGTGATCTCACAACATTATTCTAAAAGACTATTTGAGCCAGTGCTGGGCTTCACAAAGTGTTTTCAGTTTTATAAAAAACTTTCTCTGTCAGTTTTATTCCCCTCCCCTTGAGGGCCCGGTGCCCCGTGTGTGAATGTAAGGGAAACTTCTAAACCAAATCCTTTTCTTCCCAAAGTAACATATTGCTGTACCACACGCAGAGCTGGCTGGAGGAGCTGCAGTTGCTGCGATGGAGCCAGCAGAGGGCTGAGATAGTAACCTCTGTCATAGTTCTTAATTTCTGTCCCAGACAGCACCTCAGCAGCCATCGAGATTTTGATGACACCGTTAATTTTAACACTGAAAGCAAAAGTGTGACTAGAGCTTTCTGGCTGTATGCTGAGGCATGTTTTGATTGATTTGAACTCTGCATCTTTTCATCATCTGCATTCACAGACCTAATTCAATGTGGCACCGAGTGTGTCAGCCCTTGGGAGCACACAGCACACACTTGAGACGCCTCTGAGAGCTGCAACTACTTGAACTGTTGAAGGACCAGGAGCTTATTCAAGCAAATCCTATGGATTTTGTAAGTAGATGAGAAATGCAAGACAACACAGGAGGACAAGGAGATTTGGGCTTAAAATTCTTCTAATTTCCTCTCAAAATCCTACATGGTTCTTGGAGGTGTAGTAACAACAGCATTGTAATCAGAAAAAACACGAGACATGAGAAACTAATGCATTACATTTTTAACTATATGGCACAGTCTTCCAGGCTCCTAGTAATACAAAGATTTATTTTTTTTTATTTCAGTACTGATGTCCACAAAACCATTTTCATGAATCCGGAACACTGCTTTGTATGGTAGAGTCTCCAATAAGAAGTAGTGCTTACTAACAATATATAAAATGGGCTTTTAAAAGGATTTTCGAAGCAGCAGTAACCTAGAGAGCCAAAATGGTTTTGGTCGGCATGGCAGCCATTTGCTCAAGGGCAGTTATATTAAAAAGAAAGCTTCAGTTCCATCTGTCATCCACAAAACTTCCTAACACACCAGCATGACTTGAAATGCGCGTTACTCTTAAGTAGAGACAGTGCGGTAACCACTCGACCTTAGTATTAAGCCACATTTTAAATCTGACAGACAGTCTGAGGTGACTATTAATTTGAGTACTGTTCTCTAAAGAAAAAACCAATAGGCCATGTAACAAGCAGATCAAAAATACTTATCTTCAAAACTTACTTATTCTTGGATTTAAATCACCGGGGTTTGCAGTGTATTGAAAACACGCTTTCACATCCATCCTGTAAAAAGTGCCAAGAAATTAATGGTAACTTCAACAAGGTATGGCCCAACGGGTTGAAAATTTTTAATAGACCACTGACACTGTCAGTCTTATGACTGTGGTTCTCAGGCTAGAACGGTAATTCCCTGCTTACTAAACTGAATTACAAAGCAAGGAACGATGGTCATTAAGCAGTTAGAAAAAAATATTTTCTGCCATTTGCTCTTAAATCTCTACTCACAAGAAAGCTGTTCAATTTAAGATACTTGTGTTAGAAGTCTTAAGTGTCAAAGTGACATTCATTTTCAAAAATGGACTTTTCAACCAGAACATATTCCACACCTTGTCTTTAGCACAGGAGTCACAGCAAATTCAGGAAGTCCAAAAGATCACATGCAGATACAATTTGCTTATCCTGTATGATTGCCGGATCCTTTAACATCATCATTGACTGACTGAATTTTGGCAGCAAAAAACTCAATACACCAGCACTCCCAATACAATTATTTTTTTTTTTTTTTTTTTTAAATTTACCATATTTCACTGGGGTCATCGGGGTTCTTTTTCTTTAGATCGATTCTGTCAGGTTGTACTGTAATGCTTCTTCTAATGCTTATCACAGGCCGAGATCTTCGTTTAGGGGAAAAGTGGGGAATGAAAAGAAGGGGTAAAAAAGGAAGGAAATGTTTCTGTTAAGACTAATTAAATAATTAATATGAATCCCAGATGCCCTCCATGCCTCCACTGATGTTCAACAAAGACCCCAAGAAACACAGAGTTTGGCTTCGATAATGGTTAGAAACAAAAGAAAACTACTGAAAGCTACATAAAGCAAGTGACAAAAAAAACCAACTACAATTGTATTAAATGCCCGACAGAGAATGTGATGTTGTGGTTGTCATTTTATACATATACAAAACCCAGAAAATTCAAAGTGACGACTCCCACACCAACAGTAATCCAGCCCCTGTGATCAGCTGCAGGCACTAAAGTTCATTCAGATTAATGTTCACAACAGCTTTAATGGGAGCCAGGCTGGCTGTGGGAAATGATGTTTTTGTTCCCTGACTCCTCTGCATGTAGGCTGTAACTGTAATTCAGCCTGACAACTTTCCTTGTCCCTTCCAAAAAGGAAGGGAAAGGAAAAGACAGTTCACATGAACAAATGAATGAGCTGACCCTGCTCTTGTGGAAGCATCTACGGGTTCTTTGAAGTGGCCAGGAAGCCACCTGCCCCTTTATTTTAACCGAGCCATGCCTTTGACAGTTCTCACTACAAAGGTTTTTGTTCTCACCTTTGAAAAAAGTTTTTGTAATCAAATTATTAAAGCTCCTTCTGAGTAAGGAGAAGACTTAATAATCTAACAAAATTCCCTTCCACCTACTTTGTTCTCTTCCAGAGGCAATATAAGCTGCTTTTGTCAGGTGCTGTTTCAGTGTATTTAAGAACATTCCAATTGTGTACCCAGATACGATACATCTTACAGATGGCATCACCAAAAAATTGTAGGAAAGGTCATTCTGCCTGGAAGGTGGAGTTGTTTTCATCCCAAGAATTGAAATAACCAGTTTTGGAGTCTCTGCAACTCTTCTTTTGGGAGACCTGAACTTAATGCAACATTGGCATCTCTTTTGAGGAGAGAGTCCTATTCCTGTTCATTACCAGTGAATTCAACTTGACAGTATGTTCAACAAGAAAAACAAGCAGAGTTCTGCAAAAGACCATGACCTCATCCCTAATTAAGGCATGAGCTACCAAAACCCAAAAGGATCCTATCTGCAGGGCTTCCTCTCAGCTTGGATCCCACTGCAATCGTGATTGTGACAGCAAGGCCGTAGGCCTCAGTGCCTTTGGCTCCTCAGCTGCAGAAGAGGGGTTTGGTTTTGTTCTATCTTCTATAAAGCTGCATTAGATTTGTAGAGCAGCAGCAAGCAAAAGCTCTACCAAATATATCAATTAGCTTCTTTCTTAAGGCAAAAGAATTACTTTCCAACTTCTAGAAGGAAAAATATATTCCAGGCCAAACAGCCTTTGTTACTTCTAAGCAGTTTCTTTTAAAAAACTAACCCCACAACCTTGGTGTAATCAGTTACAGTTCCGTCTGTAATACCTGAACACAGATACAGAATCTGAAAGGGAACCAACAGCAATATCAGGGTAGGAATTTTTATCCAGGTCCATGTTTCCAGCAACAGAGTAACCAAAGAATTTGGTGCCTGTGTTTTCACCATCAAGAATCTAAAGAGCAAACAGATTGAGGGAATTCAGACATTTAAAAGCTATAAAAGCAAAATAAGTACGTGAACATCATTGTCTTGGGGGGGAGAGGGGGGTGTGAGAAGGTGAGAAGGAGAACAGCAGAGAGAGAAACAAGGAAATGGGACCTCTGTGTCCAGGTAAGTGACACTGAAGTGCCAAGATGATTTGTTTTTCTTCAAAGAGGTTACTCTGCAATAATAGTGAGTACCAGAAATTACTATTCTGCTTAGAAACATTGCCTAGCTTATCTTTATGGTATCCATGCAGTAGAGGCACTTCAAACTGAGAAAGCATTCTAGAGAAGTATTCTAACAGCATCCCAGGAAGGGTAATCAGGCTCCATTCTCACCCTGCAAACGGAACACACTGGTCCTCAAGAAAAAAAGAAAAAGGCATAAACATTTTTTATTAAAAAAGTGTAGTAGTAGTAGTAGAGGGAAATAGAAAACAAAGAAAATAATTATTTTCAAATCCCCAAATTTCTTTCAAAAAACAAAAACTTAAAACATCTACATGCCTTTTTCCTTCTCTACATATTATTAGTGCCAAAGGACTGCCCCAGATAGAAAAATGTGGATTAAAATCAAGAACTCCTTTCTGTCAGCAGTGCAGTATTTGAAGGGTCTTGTGACTCACTCTTCTGCATTCTCACCAGCCCAGTAATGGTAACGGAAGGGGAGAAGATGGGTAGCCTTGACATTCTTTTAATTTTGTGCAAGACTAACTATACACAGTAAAGGTTATTTCATTACCTGTGCTGGTGTTGTATTTATTCCATCCTTGGATCCGTGATATATGTATACTTTGCCAAAACCATCATATGGAGCCCCTACTGCAATATCTGTTGAAAGAAATCACGACATCTAAAATCATTCTTCCTCTTTCTGCAGCTCACAGTCATAAGGGTAAGATGTTCCAAGTCTTGCGTTAGCAAAAATGTCACATTTTTATTGCAGCTGTTCTCCACTCACCTGGATGTCCATCCTGGTTAATGTCCCCAACATTTTCAACTGCAAGACCAAACATGGAG
Organism: Ceryle rudis; assembly: GCA_033439905.1. Classification (NCBI taxonomy): domain Eukaryota; kingdom Metazoa; phylum Chordata; class Aves; order Coraciiformes; family Cerylidae; genus Ceryle; species Ceryle rudis. Next base: position 20,628 of record JAAGNO010022525.1, read on the forward strand.
TCAGTTGTTCCATTTAAGCGAATAGGTTTTACTCCTTCCCATTTGCCTTGCTGGTTTATGTAGATGTACACAGCACCACCAATATCTCCACTCCTGTCGAAATACTGCGGGGCTCCAACAACAATGTCTTGCCATCTTAGAATTAAAGAAAAAAAAGTATTTTTACAGAACTGTCAAAAACAGTTGCTCAGACTGTGGTCTCAAGGCCAGCTAGCCAAAGAGCTGCTCAACAAAGACTAAGAAGTACACTGAACTGGCTGAGCAACAACAGTTCCAGGGATACTGCAGGCTGATTTTATTCCCTTTATTATACAGGGATCTTCTTGGGCCCCTTTCAGTATGAGCTTTGTTTCTTCTTTCTTTGTCTACACTAATTGTTTAATCTCTTCTATAATTAGAATTGTAGACTGTGTCCTGTTTTCCAAGATGCTCACCATTTCCTCCAGCAAACCTGGGAGATGGGATTTGGCGTTCCCTGTACTTCTAACGTGACAAGCCAAAGCAGAAACAGGCCAGGCTGCCGTCCTTCCTTACACAGGCAGCAGGAGTTAACCAAAGCCATACCCGTCATTGTTGAGATCCACAACAGCAACATCATAGCCAAAAGAAGAGGCCAGCCCTTCTCCTTCAAACATGTGCTCGAGTGAAAGGGCTCTCTGATTTCTCTCTTTTTTCAGTAAAACAACTGCTCCACTGTGGTTTGCTCTTGGGGCACCAGACACGAAAGTCATCTCATCTTGGGAGACAATTCCTT